>ML179387.1:4423-101468 GCA_004369135.1 Dendrothele bispora CBS 962.96
GAAGTAAATAAGTTTAAGTTTCACAAACGAAAAAACTTTCGAAAGTGTGTAATAATGCTCCGGGAATTTCCGGCTCATTGAAGTGGGCCATCGCTGCGCGTGGCAGATACGAGGCCAGGTTTTTGACTGCTGTGATGAAGCGGCCCGACTCTGAGCGGAATCTTCCGTGTTTGAGCTCCAAATGGGGATGGCACACGGTTTTGACACAGCCACCTGCTGCGAGCTCAAGTTGAGTAAAGACGAGTCCTTCATAAACTCCGGCCTCGTAATGTATGCTATTTGCAAGTACAAAGATGTTGTCTATTTACAACATATCATATATTGGGAATGTAATAACACCAATGTCTCCTTCGTCCTTTATGTTCTAGTACAGCGAATTGAAGCTGGACCTTCCTTTCACCCCTCCTAGGCCCAATGAAACTACTGTCGCTATCTCCAGAACCAAACCACTGCCTGAGTCGTTGCGCGTCAGAACACGTCAAGAACTGTCCCCTACGAGATGACAAGAAAGCACAACAAAAGTCTTTGGGTCCACTAGAGAGACAAAACGTCATGTAGGGCTGTAGGGAAAGGAGGTGAAACCAAGGCTAAGAGACTGGCTGAGGAAGAATGACAAAAGGATAGGATCGTTGAAATGAGGTTAGGGCATGGATGGACTGGTATGCTCTTGTATTTTTCTTTCTTATCTTGTTGGTCTCGTTACAACACATAGTACTCATCTCTCTTCCCTCCTCTAGCTCCTCTGCTCCTTCGTGCTAAAGCATTAAAGCGCTAAACGTTAAACCCTTTTCCTCAAAAATCTATGCAAGTAAACCTTCTTTACTCGACCTCCACCTCCTCAATCTCCACATTTCCACTCTTATATAACGGTCATTCACCATCAAAACAAGGTCTCTCACCACTCACATCCGACATTGTATATTTTTGATGACACTCATTATATATGCAAACGCAACATTTGTGGGATATGCTACAAAAGTATACGCGAACGGTGTTATGAATGATAGGTGATTAGTCTGATGAAGGAGCCCATCATCTATATCCCGCTCCTTGATCAAGCCCAACCATCGTGTACAACTGTAGTCATCCACTTGCATGACGGGATGAGTGCGAGAAGGGGGGAGAGGCCCTCTCCGATACCCTCTTTAACACTCACCACTTACTAAACATCTTTCCTCATACTCTATCATCATCAGCCCGTGAGTCTCGTCCTGACGGTTGATCATGAAGGAAAGTGGCCAACGTGCGATGCGTGACAAGTACTTAACGAGGCCTGAGAACGGGCAAGTGCCCATCAACTGTTACCAGGCCTGGAAAGTCGATGGCTGCCGGTCTAAAAAGGATTCCTTCGTAAATTCCGGCCTCGTAACTTTCTCGTCGTCCTCTTGGTATTGAGAGCAACTAAGATACTTACGAATACTCTAGACACATTCTCTTTATCCTTTTTATTTTCTAGGGTAATTAAATTATGTACGATGACCTTCTCACGATATTTCTTACCTGTCCTTTCATTCTTTTTAGTTTATGTTCACAGTTCGACTGCTGCATGTCTAGAATGAGATGCACCAGCATATGAAAGTTAGCGTCTCGGGTCTTTTTTACACCTCGATGTGTCTTGTGTCTAAATGCACATCTCGGTACACCGAGCATGAAAAGTATAATAGCTGATTTCGATACTTAAGACACTAACCAGTATCTAGATAAATACAAAACCGTGTCTTATTCGTGCACTATAGCACCGTGTCATAGTTGTATCTGCCATCGCTCGTCTTCCAGGCTGCTCCTCTCCTCAATGTCGTTGTCCGTATCACTATTAGCATCGATTACTTCCCTGTCTTGGTCGAGACCATCCAATTCATCTAGATGCGGCGTTCCCGGTGGCATCTGTTGTAGCTCGATAGGTGACGTTCCTGACCTTCCCGTCTCCACATCGTCATCTCGAGTGCGTCTCAGTCTCCTCCATGCTCGTTTGAAAGGTGATGGAATTTGAAATGTGAAGTGTTTACTCTTGGATTCCTGTGGTCTTGGGAACTGTGAATCGAGAGCGTGTTCACTTGGAGGCTATGAACAAAAAATTAGTGAGTTGCATATACATAGTCTAAGTATAGAATAATGGAAAACTTACCAATGTAATCTCCCGAGTGGTAGAAAGTCCATACTCAACAAGTGCTTGGAAATCCCTCAAAATTTTCAGGTTCCCTTCTATAGCCTCCTTTTCCGAGTACCATTTGAGTTGTAGCCGGTACTCAAGCTCGTTCTCTGTCCGCTTCAAACAAGGTAACCACTTCTCTTTCGGAATCAGATTCACGTGCTCGTTTTCGGGATTTTTGAGTCGAGCAAGCCATTCCAAACTACGCAATGATTCCCGCAAGTCTGGAACTTCACGTGGATCAACATCTTCAAAGAATGTACTCCTCAAAAGGGAAGTAAGGGGTTCTGTTTCTTCCCCTGAGATATACGCAATAACCTCTTTGAAAACATCTTCACTTGAGCTTTGCAGTGGTACCAACCCAGCCAAGTACTTTTGTTGCACTTGATAGAAGTACCTCCTTGTCCACAATGAGTCTATGTGCTCCACACTGAGATTGAGTACTCCTTGCTCAATCAGTGTCTTCCAGAGAGGGGAGATCCATTGAGGATAACTTGTAAGGGTAGTCTGCAGTGTTTCAGACATAATAAGGAGGTAACACTGTGCAGAGTCCTCTGCCTTGTCGGAAACAGAAACCTGGGTTACAGCTGTTACAGCTGCTATACCATGGACCACAAATTCTCCAATTACTTGAATAGGGTCTTCATCAAAAGCAAGCAAAGTGTCAAATGATTGTTGAAGTGGGTCTTTCATTGCATTCCAGTTGCAAATCAGGTCATCATCAGAAAAGTCTGGAGAAGAAAAGAACCAAGCCCAGTTGACAGCAAGGACTTTAAGTGCCTTTTTCTGGTCTTCCACACCTTCCACTGATGCAAGCTCCACCAGTTTGGACACCACAGCAGAGAGAGCATCTGGATACTCTTTCCAAGCTACTGGAATGACTGCAGCATAATGCAAAAGTTGCAAATAAGCTGGAATACCAGCTGGTAAGACAGACTTCAAATCTTCCTTGACTAGAGAGGGTGGTGGTGTCAAATCATCATAGATCTCCTCGAACACTGGCAAGATATGCTGAAGAAGGAATGGAGCTGCCACTGGATAGGTCCTGAAGAAATCCCAAATTGTACATGGACTGGTCATCTCTTCAAAACCATATTTTTGGGACCCATGAGAATTTGTTGGTAGACCCAACATAAATTGGGACCACCTCAACTTCTCATAGGAACTTGCTGTTCTGATTCCATCAATACAGATGGCAGAGGAAACAAGTTGAGCCATTTTCCAAAAGATGTCTTTACCCAATCTTTCATAGTGTTGGTGTAGGAATTCCAGATCCCTGGTGTTTTCCAGGAAATCAAAATAGAAGCACCAGAGTAGAGGTTCACATTTGATCACCTCTTCACTGTCCTTCAATGCTTTCTCAATGAAATCTAGCACAAGCTCCCATGAGATGCCTTTCCATAAAGGGGTGACATTGTCAACAATATCAGACTCTGGTCTCAAAACTAGAGGCATTGATGGATGAGGAAGTGGGAAGAGTCTGTGATAGGAATTTGGATCAGAATCAAGCTCTATCACACGAACAAGAGCACGAATGGCTCGTCCATATGAATTTCCTGATGTGACACTAGTGGACTGGAGGGTATAATCATGTAAAGTTTTATTTAGCTCAAGATCTGTTGGGAGCTTCTTCTTGAATGTGGATATTTGACAAGGTGGAAGATTGCCAAGTGCCTCCATAGCAATGGATTGAACAGAGCTGTTAGATGAGGATGATATCAACCATGACAATATGCCACAGTTAATACTTGACCCCTGACTAGTGGTGGTGCTCTTTTCAACAGCAGCAAGGGATGCTGCCTGATCATAATGAGCTTGGTGGAGTAGGTGGTAGAGGGGTTGGAAAGCATGGAAGGCATATGATGACAAGGGTGTTTTGTATGGGCAGGTTACAAAGCATGCTGGAAGAATATTTGCAATGATGTATAGCACAACAGTCAAGCCTACCACAACATCAACAATTATCCCAACAACCAGGTTGAGATTATGAAGGAATATGACAAGTCCTCCAAAGAATACACCCAATGAAAGGTGCACAAATGTAGGCAGAAGCCCAATGATGCCAGCCACATGCCACTTCTCTAAGCCCATGAATCGGAAATAGTGAACATGTGCCCTCTCTTGGGGAGAGTTGGTGGAAGGCATGATGGTATATTGATGGATCCACTGCTTACATACAATTGCAGCAAGAGCAGTAGAAAGGCTGAGAGCAAGGCTAAAGAACCAGAGTGCATTGATGGCCACATCCAGAGGATGAGGAGTAAACTCAGAGGAAGGAGTGAGTTGAGAACTTGGGATGGTATTGACTGGAGTTCCATTAAGCCCTGCTCGTTGGACAGCAATGAGCTCTATCATAAAATTTGCAGTCACCTCTCCCCAGTCTTTTTGAAGACTGAGAGATGTCTGGACAACAAAAGTTGTAATAACTGCAGAGAACAGGGCAGCCTAGATGTTCTGTTAGCAAAGTATGAGAAACAAGGATAAGATTTAAGTACACACAAAAACTAGCAGGGAGTCTAACCCATCCCTCCAATCTTCAATCCTATCTGAATCAATCCTTGTGACCTCTTGATTATACACCTTCCAGATTCTTGCATTAGGACCCATTTCCATATATGGCTTGTCCTCTTCATATATCTGAGTATAATCATATGTATTGGCTGGTCCTATACAGCTCTTCAGTAGTAGAAAGCTGCTTGAAGAATTCCAAATTACCTGTAAAAGTAACAGGGTGTTGACCTAAAAGTAGGTTTCTTCTTGGCTTGTTCCGGCCACCTGTTTGGGCACTATTCCTAGTGCTATTGTTTTGAGTTCGGTGCTCCCCTCCGTTCTGCCCGGGCATACTAGGAGGGCCTTCAGGCTCGGATGCGGGTCCGGCAGCATTATGGTCATTTACATATGTGTCGGTTTGTTGAGTATGCATCAGGGGTGGGTTGAACTGAGTGCCCGTGTCCGTCATGGTAAAGAACAAGAGGCTTGCAAGTTGCCAGCAATTGTCAACGTTGCGAGAGCCACGGTCACATGATCAAGAAACCCTCGCGTGGCGCGCACCCATGTGTGACGTGTCTGAGCGGCTTAATTTTGAATATTGAGCGTGTCATCAAGCTGTTGGTTCATCGTCGAGTGATGTCGAGTTCTGCAAAAACAGGCAAACGTGGAAATATGTGCAGACTGAGGCAAATATGTGTAAGTATACCGTTCGACCTTGAAAAAAGACATATCAAATTCGTTATTACTATATTAGTACCCATTCCGTTGTCAACGGTTTCTTAATTTTTGATTCACTTGCTCGTACAGCTTCGTGAGATATTGTGTGTTCTAACCCAAATTCGGCTACCGAAGGAATCTGAAGTTACGGTTTACTTATCAGACTAAGTAATACTTATCAGTTTTGAAACACTGAGCAGTTCACAGGAATTGCCGATACGCAACGGGTTGGAATGGGATGTAACAACCTCGGGCTACCGGAGTGCACGTTCAGTGTCTCTAGCTGGAACTTGAACATGAAATAATTCTGGGTGTAGCGTATTGGCACTCGTACTAAGTAGCACATCATATTTACCTAGTCAAATAGAGCAGCAATATCATTTACCACTGGGAGGTTGAAGGAGGCAAAGATCAACGTCTTGTGAGTGGATGCACCTGACCGGAAACATATTTCATTACTACGTGACTTGACCCTTGTTGATGGAATGGAAAATTTGCTCGTGTCTTTGGTTCGGGAATGAAGGAAGAGTGTGGAGGAAGAGGAGACGTTGTTGTGGTTGTTGCAGTTTCATTCTAGATCATACTCCCCTTCTGTATCTCTGGCGTGTTTGATATGAGCCCGATGGATAGTACTTTGAGGGTGTGGGATGATAGACAGGCTATTACAAGAGAAATCAAGAAGGCGGGGAGGGAGCCCAAGGCTCTGGCCGCCCTTCATAGGGCAATGAGACGCAAGTGGAAGAACGACGTAGAGCGTTGAGACTTGAGCTCGAGGGGATTACCTCTTCAGACCAGTGATGGACTTCGTCGGTGAGTCCAGTCCTGCTGGATCCAACCGAAGCGAATACTGGTGCAAAGACGTGTGGCAAACGGGAATTTGTTGGAGCATTGGGTGGATGAAGATGTGTTGTAGACCGGAGAGTTGGATAGGGAAGTCGAAGGGATCGTATTTGGAGGATTAGGAGGCCGAGGACTTACTGGACATTCAAACGTTCTGTTCACCGCTTTAAATTCCGTTCAGCCGTCTTCACTCTTCTTTCAATGGCATTACAGACCCTGCCATGTATATAACTAACTAACTAACTAACTAACTAACTATTGATTTTCTACGAAACTGGACTTAAGAGTACCTGTCCGATAGTCCGGTAACTCGGACAATGAACGTTATCGCGAGAAAGTTTATGCTGATACTTATCTATAACTTACGCGTCTTGGTCGTATAACATTCAGTTTCTCTTCCCTATCTACAGTGACTCGTCTTTGAAGTGCCTATTCCAAATGGTTCTGCTTCAAAGTTGTTGCGCCTATGTATTCGGTTGTCTTCCCAGTTTTTCTTTGTCATCATTGACAGGAGATGACGATGAAGCCGTATCAGTAACACTCGTCGCGAGTTATAGTTCACCCTAGGTCAGCTGTCGTTAGAACATATCTTTTTGGTGTCTCTTGCAGCGTCTTGCTTCCCTCTCTCTCTTTTACTTTACAGATGCAATTCGCCCTGAGTATCTTACATGCCAAAACCTGAAATTCTGGAAATAGCGACAGAACGAAGAAACCCCAAAAAATCAGCACATCTCCATTTTGAATGTCTGATGAGTATGCATAGTCGTTCTCAAAACTAGCCGGTTGGTTAACTTGTCTTTGAGTCAATGCACTACCTCCTCGGCCTAAAGCAGATTTACTGAATGAATATTCTTGCGTATGAATTCCTAGGGCGCTTTATCGCGAGTGCACACAATGATTGGTCACAACATATCTCGATGTGATCCCTTCGTTCATCGACTCCGGGTTCTTATAATTTATACCTTGGAGCCTGGACCCTACATGTATGCGTTCGTCATGCAACGAACCCTTCCAGTCATGAAAATTTTATCCACAGGTTTGGTATGAGACTATATCTTCAAGCTAACACGATCGAGCTAACACGACACTGGCTTACTGTGAATACTAGGCCGTTCGGTACCGATGACAAAAGAAAAGAAAACACAACCTAACCGTGGAAAAAAGAACCAACCCAAAGCCTTCCAAGGAAGGTCCCCCGAAAAATTAAAAAAAACCAAAACCCGAAAGGCCAAAAAAAACCAAAAACTTGAACAATTTTCTCAACTGTTACATTCGATCACACTCAAACACAACCTCACACATCGATTTCAGATATGTCTTCTGTTACCGCTACAGCGACTAACACGATTACTACTCTCGCCCTTCCTCCTCTGCCCCAAACTCAGGCAGTTTCCCCATCTAACACGACTTTTGCTGCGCCTCCTCTACATAACTCTATCTCCGTCCTCCAAATGGTGGATTGGCACTACGATCACAGCTCTGCGCACCCGTTCTTCATCTATGCCCAACCCGACGTTCCAGCTTCTTCCGAACATAATGCCGTTCGAATCGTTACTTGGAAGGAGGCTGTCGAAGCCGTGTATACTGGTGCCAAGCTCATTCGTAGCCACGTTCAACGAGGACTAGGATCTGACGAGGTTGACGGCCAAGTTGTTGGGATTCTATCCTATTCCGATTCCATCCCCTACGCCACCACAATGCTCTCTGTCATGCGTGCCAATTTTGTTCTCTTCCCGATCTCTCCCAGGAATTCCCCCCAGGCCGTGGCTCATCTTATTCAAAAAGTCGGGGTGACGCATATGCTTGTTGGACTCGACCAGAGCATGGAAGAGTTGATGGCGAGAGCGGTGGAGTTTCTGAAGACAGAGTATGAATATCGCGATGATCAAATCCCTGCGACGTCGATGATGCCCCTGTTTGAGGATCTATATTTAAATTTAGAGAACGGGACTCAAGGGAAGGAAGTCATCGAAAAGATTAGAGAAGAAATTCCTTTGAAGAGACAACAACCTCAGGATATCCAGTACTATTCACATTCTTCTGGTATGTTCTCGTTTCAACCCTTTTGTCCTCTTTACAAGATTTATCTCAATATATTTTCATCAGGATCAACTGCCTTCCCCAAACCCATACCTCACACTACTCGTGGATATCTAGAACTATCTGTCGCTCCCTACTTTGGCGAACATGATCTCACTGGAAAGATTATGTCCATGCATGCCGTTCCAATGTTCCACACGATGGGGATGTTCCATTTAGCTTGGGTCGTCACTTGCGGACTTGTCTGTGCGACCTTCCCTCCTCAGTTTCCTCCTGTTCAGCCTACACCCGAGAATGTCTTCAATGGTGCGGTCGAGACAAATGTAGACTATACGCTGTGCGTCCCTTCGTTGATAGAGGTGAGTCATTTTTTTTTCTTTCACTGGTGAATCAGAATTTTCGATGCTGAATCTTACATTATAGGT
Source organism: Dendrothele bispora CBS 962.96 (assembly GCA_004369135.1). Taxonomy (NCBI): domain Eukaryota; kingdom Fungi; phylum Basidiomycota; class Agaricomycetes; order Agaricales; genus Dendrothele; species Dendrothele bispora. The sequence continues at coordinate 13,085 of ML179387.1, forward strand.
ATGGTCTCAAACACCCTCCAACGTAGATTGGTTGGCCAAGCGAAAGGGATTGGTATTTGGAGGAGGACCGTTGGACAAGGAAATAGGAGATCGTTTGGCTGCCAAGGGTGTTCCACTCCTCAATGCTTATGGATCGTGAGTGCCTAAAATTACCATTTCGTTCTCGAGCTATTTTTGTTGTTCAATAAGATCTGACGTGGTTACGTTTCTCTTCTCTTTCTCTCCTTCTTATCAGAACGGAGTGTAGTGTTGTGTCTCAATATATCCCCAAAGAGGTGGATCGGGATGCCTGGGACTACCTACGGTTCAATAAGCATCTCAACGTCCAGTTTATTCCTTCTGGTGATGATGCTTTTGAGCTTGTCATGCTGGTAAATAGCATCCACGCAAATGTTCAATTGATATCTGTCACATGTATACTTACCGCTTCTTCTCTATCTTTCCTGATAACCAACAGTCCAATGAACACTTTACTCCTCGTGCTTTCAATACCACTATCAACGGTGTCAATGGATACGCGACTGCCGATTTATTCATCGAACATCCTCAAAAGAAAGGGTACTGGAAGATTCTCGGTAGAGTGGACTCACAGATCATCCATTCGTCTGGGGAGAAGACTAATCCTGGGCCGCTTGGTTAGTCCTTTTAAAATCTTTCTTTCTATAAAGAATCAGTTTAATATATGTATTTCCTACAGAGAGCATAATGAACCAAGACCCACATGTAACCGCATCAGTCATGTTCGGACGCGGCAAGTTCCAAGCTGGGATTATCGTAGAGCCCACAAAGGAAGAGCAATTCGACCCGAGTGATGAAGTTAAATTGAGCGAGTTTAGGAATAAAATTTGGTGAGGATTTACTACTTTGATCTATTTGTACTTGAATTATTCGTAGTTCAGTGACTAACTATCCCCCTTCTCTCCAGGCCTACGGTGGAAAAGATGAACGCTTTTGCCCCTCAACATTCGAGGATATTCAAAGAAATGATCCTCGTAGCCTCTCCATCTAAACCCTTCACTTATACAGCTAAAAATACGACTAGGTAAGCTTTACCTCACAAAAAATGAGGTGTGATTAAATTTGTTTCTAATACCACGAATCCAATTCAAACCAGAAACAACGCCATCGTCAAAGAATACGCGTCCGAGATAGAGGCTATCTATAATAGTTTGGAGGAGAGCACTCAATCAAACATACCTGCTCCAACTCAATGGGATTTGGAGTCTTCCACTGAGTTCGTGAGGACGGTAGTTAAAAAAGTCTTGGCTATCGAAGATATTGGAGATGAAGAGGATGTGTTTCAGAGGGGAGGTGATAGTCTTCAAGCCACTTGGATCAAAAACTCTCTTCTTCGTGGACTTCGCGACGGAAACAGTAGCAACAGCAACGCGAAAATCGATACGAGAGAATCGACAAGTAATTTCGTTTATGAACATCCTACGATCGCGTCTCTCGCTTCTTTTATCACTCTGGTTGCGCAACGTGGGATACTCTCACCACTTGGAGGGTGTTCGGAAACGCAGGTTGGCAGGGACGTAGAGGCTATGCATCGGATGGTGGAGAAGTATTCGAAGGACTTTGTTCCTGTGAACGAGAACTTGCTGTTGACGAGTAATGAAAGAAAAGTGGTATTGATAACTGGATCGACAGGAAGTGTAGGAGTTCATATCCTCCATAGGTTGCTTCAGGATGAGACGGTGGAGAGGGTGTATGCATTAATTAGGAAGGGAGGGAGCGGCTTCAGTATTGAGATGAAGCAGGTCAACGGGTTCATAGAGAGGGGTGTCGACAGAGATCTTGTGAGATCAAAGAAGTTGGTTTTGTTGGAAGCGAATTTGAGTGAGGAGAGGTTTGGATTGGAGGATGGAGTGTTTGAAGAGGTGAAGAGTCGGGTGACGCATATCATTGCGAACGGTGTTTTTCTTTCTTTCTATTTCGAGTCCTTGGATTTAATGTGTTTTCTTCTTCTCCCTCCTTCCGAAGCGTGGCGTGTCGATTTCAATATTGGTCTTTCATCATTCGAAGCGGATATTAAGGGCTTGAGATACATGGTTGACCTTGCTCTTGCCAAGAATGCTTTTCTCGTGTTCATCAGTTCCATCGGTGTCTTCCAACGTACGTATCATTACCCGTCTTATTTGTGATCACTTGAGCCATTCTTATAATTTTTTCCCACCCAGGATATATCTATGCCAAAACCCGACCTTTCTCTGAACACCATCTTCCTGCGCAAGTCGCCTCGAGCGGTGGATACCCCCAAGGTAAATGGGTCTCTGAACAGATCATGCAGAACGCAGCGACCCAAGCTGGGTTGAGGTCTGTCATTGTGAGGCTCGGACAGGCTTGTGGAAGTCCGAACGGGTCTTGGAACAGTAAAGAATGGTTGCCTGCGCTGGTGAGGAGTGCACCGGTGTTGGGATGTATTCCTGGGGACGACAGGGTGAGTGGTTCATTAAGTGAAAGATTCGGAAGGGAATTTGAAAGGGGGACTGACTCGGATACGGTAAAATATTCTTAGTTGATGTCTTGGATCCCTGCCGACATGGCCGCGCGTGCCATCAAAGACTTTCTCGAAGTTCCCGTAGCTGAGACGAGTGGTCAGACAGCGATTGTGCACTTGATCCACCCCCGACCGGTTCGATGGTCGACACTTGCTCATATCATCGCATCGCGTCTGGAGAAGGTCGATGTTGTACCATTCAAAGTTTGGTTGGCGAAGCTGGAAGAAAAGGGAAGGGAGAATCCAGAGGCGGAGAAGAAGATTTCGGCGTTGAGGATACTCGGGTTTTATAAAGGGTTAGCCTCTGAGACTCAAGCTAAGAGTGATAGTGTCCCTTTGACGACAAGTGGACAGGATGAGGATGGGTTGGAAGCGTTTGGGTTTCCTGATATTGGGATGGAGAGGGCGAAGAAGCTTTCGGAGACGTTGGCAGATCCAGAGGTCAGACAATTGGGAGAGAGAGATGTAGAGAGGTGGTTGGGATGCTGGGGACTTTTGAGAGACTGAGGAAAGTAGCACTAGATGAGCCTAGTGCCAAGCTTAAGCTACTATACTGGATTGTGGAATGCTAGTGTAACATACCACTCATAAATGTGCATAGTGACCTAGTTTACTGGAACAGCTCTTGGTGACTAGCATTGTTGGATTCTTAACGCTGCTAGCGCAGCATCCCCGACTCCAAATAAAAATCAATAGTACTCGCTGCACTGGGTTATACCTAATGTTTTACTCAAAAAATAAACAATGCCCTCGAAAATCAGGTTGTTTGATTTCAAATACCTCTGCTCGGTTTTTATGAGTTGATACAAAAATATTTTTCTGCATGTGTTCAAATTAATTAACCCGCAAGCTTTCAAAGGCGCATTCTATCTGTTTAAGAGAAGCAGTAAAATGGAACGGCTCATTCCTATATGAGGATTCATGCTCGGAATAGAAAGAGTAAAGTACTTCTCGCATGAAATCTTGACTGAAAGATATACCAAAGGAAGAATGCATGGACAAAATTGTAAAATGATATACATACATGTTCACTCAATTCTAAACTGTCCATAAATCCACACAGTAAAATTTTGCCAACCAAAAACGAAGCATACTCATTTCGTGTGAGATTGCTTTGAACATACATATCAAACCGCCAGTGAGCCTCCAAAAGTTTTATGCGTGGAAAAGTTATAAGGATGTTTATTATCTGTTGAACCGGTAATTGTGGAAGAGATACACTCGAGAATGGGATGCATTAATACTATGGTTTGCATTGGTTTGTAGCCTAACAAAAACTATCAAAATGGTAACCAGTGTGTAGACAGTGTCATGATGGTGGCCAGTGAAGGTATAAAATCAAGTACAGCGCAGCGAAGTTTGCGATGTGTGTCCGTGATGGTTTGCTCTCAACCAAACTCAGATTGAAAACAACATCATTGTGGAGTGCTCAACTGCGGATTGACTGAAGACACGAGAACAACTCATCTGATTTCAGTGTGGGACAAACTTACCCAGAAAGCACCGGACGAACAGCCCCTTCCGGTCAGAGTGTGGCGTAGAAGTCTTTCCCAAAATGTCCCGGATGAGACGGCCCCGTTTCCTAAATACAATGAAATCAAGGTCATATGAACTTCTAAATTTGGGTTTCCGCTGTAGCGTGGGTCATATTTTTCCTAAAGAACACCGGATGAGTGCGGCATTGCATTCGAGTTCGACAGTCCGGCTCATGGCTTATGTCCGTACATTAATCAAGTTTTTTCAAGTGCCATATGTCCTCGCAAAATTGGCATATGTTCCAAGTCAATGTAGCCCAGTGGTTTAGCTGTGTCACATGTCATCATTTTATAACCAAAAGGCCTTGAGTTCAATCTAGCGCGGATACATTTTAGCTTTTACACCATAAAACAAGTCAGCATCCCTCACAAATCCTTTTTTTCCCTCAGATCAAGAGATTAAATCCATCTTTGACATTCAGTGAGTCCATTCAAAAATCCAATGAAAAGATCAATGTAGTTACCAGCATCTTTTTTTCTTCTGTGCTTCGCACCCACTCATGCACATAAGTGATGCCTGATAAAATAAAGGCCCCCTCTTTAGTAGCAGTAATAAGTAGCCTATGTATCCTTTCTTACAGACTACTAACTGTCTGAACTTGCAAGTACATAGTTAACAAAGAATAAAGAAAATCCTTCTGTACTCAAGTTGCACATTGACCCAGGGACATAGTCCACTTAATTAGAATAGTAAACCATTATTTCATGCCCAAAAAAAATCCTTTGAACAATTCTTAAGCATTGATCTAATAGCAATCATTGTTATAGTGCCAAATCAGGTTTTTCTCCAATTTCTTACATGCATATAGCTATTATAAATCATAATAATTGATGAGGTAGACAGGAATACTACCTACTGCATTAAATAAAGGTCTCATAGTATGTAGCAAAGCAAAACAGACACTTATATCGCTCGCAGGCCTGCAAAAAACTAAGCAGACATATGCCGGAGGCATGGGAAACAGTTGCTACATAAGGGAAATGGCATATGTTGGCATATGTCCCGATTTGGACATATGCCAACATATGCCATGTACGGGCATAAGCCATGAGCCGACAGTCCCTCCTCCTCTCTTCGTTCGGAGTCGGGGATCCGGCATTCGGCACCAGATTCGGAACAGATTACGGCCTCATACTTGCCACGCGATGGCCCACTGTTTGAAGGATCAATGTCCTGCGAGTGGGGGCATCTGATTGGAATCACCGGACATACAGTTCATCGCTATGTGACGCCGTCTAACACGACTCCCTTGTTGATGGATTGGCAGAGAAGTTTGTCCCGGTCCGTGCTTCCAAGTTTGGAATGGGGGACTGTTGCATGCAACGAAAGACCTAGGCGGAACACGTTGAACGTCAATGTAGAAAGACGCCGTGTTCTCAAAATGAGGATGATATGAGAGGAGGTGTCTTTTTTGATGCCCAAGCACAGTGCTGTTACGGGGGAATTTACGGAGGTCTCATGAAACTTCATCGATGTGGTCCTGTTTGGATCAGAAGCTTCTGACTTCCTCGGTACGGTGCCGGTTACACTTGATCAGGCCTACGAGAGGTTACTACATACTTTCTGCGGCGAGGAAATCATGAGGAAATTTTGAGGAAATTGTGATCGAGTGTTTCTATTGGCCGATCACGATTAAATTTTCCTCACGATTTCCTCACCGCGGAAAGTTACTCTGCTCGTACTTGCCACGATTGCGGTGGCCCACTTGTTAAGTTGACTTATAACTGGTGTAGGGCCTGTTGGCGCAGTACCGCCCGCTACTTCAACCCACCCTCCACCATCAGAAGCGGTTGGCAAAGGCCTCCACAGAAACCCGATTCTACTCGCAACCATTTCTTCTCCGGCTCATAGCATCACGTTTAAAGTACCTTATATTGGCAAACGACCTGCAATCTCCAATACACTTCATGCTACAATCAACAATTGAGAGACAAAGTAATGCGGCTTGCTGTCAGTGATGTAATTAACAGGTTCACCCACTCCATTAGCTCCCTACATTTTCCAACAGACATGTTTCTTCCCCAGCTCAAAATTACTTCCAGTCCACGCTTTGAAGAATTGGAAATACTGCACTTAATCTACCAATATTTTCTTTCAATATAAGCAGACATTTTCGACCACTAAGAAATTAACCCACATTCGGAATCTTGCCAATGAGTTGAACGGCGTCACATATCTCTTCTTGTAAACAATCCAGCAAGAACACATTTGGAACATCTACCAGATCGATATTGCTCAAAACTCGCAGAAGACATGAGGTGACTTCAAGGTCAGTACTGTACCAATTTGGTAATCTCCGACGAGCATCCCCTGCAATTTCCAGCAAATCTGACGACGAGGTACTTGGAGACGGTCAGAATGTCAATGAATGTAATCATCAGTGCAAAACAAACCTCGTCCTTTCAAACAAGCCAGACACGGTACACCATAATCTGCCGAGCAACACAGCAAGATCTCTAGCCATCAACCTCCCCAACCTCAAAAGAAATCAACGATCACCCCTCGCTTGCTCCACTCAATATCAAGTGGATCCCAGGAGGGCAGTAATGACTGGGTAGGGTCCCGACCGTGAACATGACAACTCTCAAAGGATTGACTTCAATGGTGAGTGGGATTGTGTCAGTGTTGTCGAAGTTGTGTTGTTGCCGCAAAGGCTGATGATAGCACCGTGCTTGTGAGACAAAAATTGCAACGAAAGCGTGTGACGGAGATATCTTGAATACTGAGGGGCATGATGGGGGGAGAAAACGACGGTTCTAGATCTGGATGTGGGCAGAAAGGAATTACGTCGGTTGTTTCAGATTGAGGGACCCGGTAAACGCTGGTAAACGGAGGGCCAGTGACAGTGGTTGCTGGACCGACGTGCCGGATTATTCGTGGTTAGAACGGTCCGAGGGACCAGAAAATGCATTTACCAGCCAATGATCGAGGGCTCGAGATTTGACTGCGCGATAAGACCCACTACCTAAGGTAGCGGGAATAAATTAATAGCCTACCATACATCTGATCGTCATGGTGCCTGTCTACGAGATACTACTAGCTATTCTAATGGTTCTGCTTCAACTTAGTCGTCACACTTTATGTATTTGGTTGTCTTCCCCTTTTTTGTCATCAAGAGATGTGGCGATTGTACATTGATGCGTATAACGCATCAGTACTTTAGTACTTACTCAATGCCTAGTCTCCCCTAGGCAGACTGACGATATAAACATTGACACTCACCGTGTGTTTATATGGAGTCTGCCAGAAGTCGCGGGTTGTTTGTGACGCGAGAAACAAATTATATAAGAAGTAAAACCCTAACCTTATGTTTGCCGTTTTTGGGCACGCGTTTTGACGCGTTTTTGACTTCAACCGCATTTCTATGCCTCCTGGAGCCCTATTCTCATCTGATGTTGGCCGTCAAACCCTTCAAAATATTGTCAAGACACTTATTCCTCAATGGCGGGATGGCTTGCGTACATTTCAACTAGACTCAATTCCACTTATTTTGGATAATCAAGATATTTTCTGTATCACGGCGACAGGAGAAGGAAAATCAGCGCTCTTTGCTATTCCAATCCTAGTTCATGAGGAAATCTTCAAGAACAAAATCTCATACCCCGAATTTCTCGCTCCAATCCGTCAGGAACCTGTTGGTATAGTCGTTACCCCCACAAAGGGTCTATCAAACAATATTGTATGTATGACCAATACAAAAATCTCAAACAATCAACGCATTATGATATGTAGGTCAAGGAGTTACAAGACCAATTTAGAATCACTGCATTTGCCTATACACGCGAGAACATTGCTGAAAAAGCTCGGGCAGGCTTCAATGTCGACAAGGAGATAGCTGATTGCCAATACCAAATTATCTGCGTAGATCCGGAACACCTCCGCGAGCCTTCATGGATCAAGATCTCAGATTCACCAAAATTTCGCAAGAATGTTATTTTCTGTTGCGCGGAAGAGGCCCATGTTATAGATGAATGGGGTTTGGACTTTAGGCCACACTTCCGGCATATAGGATCATTTTTCCGTGGTCGGCTTCCCTCTATGAAATCCATCTTTGCCATTACAGCTACTATGCAGCCTGGCTCTCCCTTCGAATCGGTCTGCCTATCTCTTGGCTTTTCGGGTCCCAAATTTCATCTACTTCGCTACTCAAACGAATGTCCAAATGTCGAGATATCTGTCAAACTTTTGACCACTGCAATTGGAGGTCGAGAATTCCCTCAACTTTTACCCTACTTGAATCAATGTCGCAAAACTATTATTCACGTCCGCACTATTGAACTTGGCTACCGAGTTTTCCTATACATCTTCCGAAACGCTCCGCAGACCTACAATCGACACTATCGGATACGAATGTACAGTGCATTAGCTCCCGATCAATACAACAAACGTACAGTCGAGCTTCTATTAAATGATGGACGGTGTCAAATTGTCATTGCGACAAAAGCGTTCTCACTTGGTATCCACGCAAAAACATTGCAAGATAGTGTTTCGATAGGGACGCCAGACACGCAATGCGAGTTGGATCAGTCTGGTGGGAGAGTTGGCCGTGACAGAGATATGAATGCGAGGCGGATAGTATTTGTAACATCGAAGGAAATGGGAGAAGCACATAAGAGAACCCAAAGTACGTGTTATTGAATCTCTTTTTTTTTTTTCTCACTGTCCGGAATCTCGCAGACATTGCAACAAAAACCAGGTGTATGGATCTTGCCAAGTCACAATTCCTCACTGAAAAAATCTGTCGTGTCAGTCGCCTCAATAAAATATATGCCAATCCCCCTATCGAGACATCATTTTTGGATTGTATCCAAGCTAAACGACGGTTACCTTGTGATGTCTGTCGGACTCGATATGACCTACTCGACACATCCATTCTCACATTTCCGCCCTCCCCTCACCTGAGCAAGCTTCCACCATTCGAAATTCACTCTGAGCTGTCCCAAAGTAACAAGAAAAGAGGTACACAAGCAGATAAACCTACGAAAAAAGAAGCCGACAGAATCAGAAAGAGTCTGGCTATCTATGAGAGGGAGGTTTATTTAGAAGAGAGACTACGGTTACCACATCGAAACATTCCACATTCATTCTACTTCCCGCCTGAAATCGCTGACCTTGTATCAGAGGAGATCTTAAAGATCGACTCAATAGAGTCATTGAAAGATCGATTGAAGCCGATAGACTGGATATTCAAGTCCACACAAGCCGGGAAGCTGTTCGCTTATATGTCAACCTTGCGTTTCGATATCGAAAATACTCGTAAGTCGAAATCCAAGTATAAACAAGTGCCGATAATTTCGAAGTTTTCATCAGATGCAGGTATGTACGAGTGAGCATAGCATCAATATCCATTAACTTAAATAAATATTAGTGCCAATCAACGATCATGAAACTTCAAATTCAAAGATTACTCTCACTCAAAAGCGCCGCCCCCTAGAAGATACTACAAACGAATCAAAACCCATCAAACGAAAGGTTACCATGACATCCACAGAAGCAAAAGCGTTTTATGCAAGGCCAACATATAATATACGAAAACCAATAGAACCAGTCGACTCTAATCTCCGTCGTTCTTCTCGCAACAAACATTAACCTTTCTCATTGTCCGATGTTTCCCAGTACTCTTCCACATCACTCAAGCCCTTTTCTACCTCTCCATCCGAGTCTTCTTTACCCATCTCCTCATTATACAACATCTCCAATTCCTCCTCCGACGTCCATTCACTGAGTAGCCGACCTGAATTTGGATCAATCGTTGGCATCAATTCAAGTCCCGGAAGCAATCGAGTTGATGATTGTTTCAGCATCAGAAGGTCGGTCTCTTCATCATCATGGTGACCGTTCAGTCCATCCATAGCATGGTTTATAGAATCAGAGTCGGAATCGGAATTTTTATCAAAGTCAAAGTCAAAGTTGGAATCGGAATTGGAATTGGACTCGAAATGAGATGATAGTGGGGGTGACATAGGGAGTGAAAACTCATGTGTAGACACAGAGCTATTAGAGCTGGATGACGGCAGAGACGCAGGTTTACGCAGCTGATCCATATCCTTCAATGTTTCAACATAATCCGTCTGTTTGTCCAAAAAATTCTTTAATGCCCCTGTTCTAAGCTGCAGAACACCCTTGTCAAATAGATCCGTAGCTGAATGACCCATGGATCGACCCTTTCGAAAGATGTGTAATTTTTCTTCTTGGTACATAGTCAATAATTGCTGATATTCGGCACGGAGATGCGGAGATGTATGGGACTTTGAACGGTGATGAAGGCCGACAGATGTTTCAAATTCTTCTTTGAGACGCAAAAAAAATTCGACATTTGGTGAGAGGACCTTGCGCAAGAATGAATCATCAAAACTACCATTACTCTTTTTCAAGAGCTCCTCAAGCCAACGGTTGTAATGTTCTTGAAGTAGATCATCAGGTATCCATTTACCTAATTCACCGGTAACATTGACGAGCCAATTATTCCAAATCGCATCCTTTAGATCCTTGCTACTTTCATAACAAAAGAGACAATACATCTCAAGGAGCAGATCACGATAATTGGTGTTCCCGCCACCAGCAAATATAAAAATCAGTATCTATTCGGAGTCAATAACATGTCAATTGAAAGAAATAGAAAGTACAAATACCTTCATTATCTCCCAAACTCTTCCAATATCGCCCTCAGGAACAGCATATGCCAATTCCAACCAGAGTGAATATTCCCATTTGAATAAAATTGAATTTGCAAGTACACGGTCGCCTGTGAAGTTTTCATGCTCTTGGAAAAAGTCTTTGAGTGTCTCGGTGTTCTGTGAAACAAGTTGTGTGTATATTACCGTAATGGTAAATCAGAAAAATACGCACCTGTTCTTGAGACAAGTTATGATATAAAGGGAAGGGATCGCCAACTGGAAATTGTATTTCCATTGGGATAGACTCGACATTGCCTGGACATAAAGCCTGTGAAATTGACTCCAATGAAACCCAGCGCGAGGTGATTCGGGTTGCTTTGTCCATAAAATAGTCGAATTCCGGCAGATTTTCCATAGTCTCAAAGTATTTCAACATCTCTTCATGAGTCGTAAATCCAAATTCGAGTCTAATGGTTGATATCGGCAATAAGTTTTATAAAAAAGTTGAATGAATTTAAATGTGCTTACCGCCAACAGTCGAGTATTTGTGCATTCCAAAATGTAGACATACTTCGATGGAGGGGATAGTAGTTGCCACAATCTTTGAAGTTTGCTGGGCGCTTGAAATTTGCGCAAGAAGCACTTCGAGAGAGCGATGAAGGATCATTGGTTGCTATTGGACCATAATGATTCTCGGCAATGGTGTTTTGACTCGTAGCCTGCATATGCCAAATGCCGATTGTTGGAAGAACGTTATGAAGAATATTGAAGTCCGATTCCGGAGTCAATGCCGCATCCTTTCCCGCGATACGCTCCTTGACGAGCTTCTTCCGTGATGAATGATCTTCGAGAATGCGCTTTTTTAGTTAATTTTTTTTGAGAATCTGTCCAAGCCACACCCACCAGCCGCAGGCCTGCAGGGGTGACCCGCAGAATTCATGCCACCGCTGAGAGAAGGATCGAAAACGGGAGCAATTTACCTCATGTCGATAGGTGACAATTCAATATTTGAGTGAAGAGACTGCATAAAGGGCTATTTTGACAGTTTTCCTTTTTAGTTATCTGTCTCGAATTGTCAAAGCCTTTTCCAACATTTGCGAAGTAAAGAGAACACAAGAAACCAATTTACAGTAAGCATGCCTCCTTGAATTTGAGCGGCGACAACACCATCGTACCGAGTGTTGTCGCCGTTCCATAAAGCAACGACCGTCCCCAGTGAACTTGACACTTGTTCCGAGGGGTTTTCAGTGTAATAACATTCGACCAGGGTTGTGTTGTTTCAAGTTGACAGCAACAAAAAGTGATCCTCCTTCCCCGATATTCCTCGCCCTTCACCCATACGACTGTCACTCCAATTGCAACAAGAGACATCTCGATTTTCCGACATCCGCTGGCAGTGATCAAAACTGAAATCAGCGGTTGGAACAATGGCTGATGTATCTACTATGGTCTTGTCCCCGTCATACAGAGAGTGCCGACGTGGACGGTCAATTGACCAGCATATTTTAATGTGCAGAATGTTCCGACTCATTACACTTTGACCCAAGCACAAAAAATTTCATAGTGACACCTGTCAGCTGTCTGAGTATTGGGCCCATATGCATCCGTCAGCACTGATTGTGTTTAGAATAGTTTCCTCGATAAAGTTTACATACAAGCGTCCGGAGTAAACCTTCTGAATTCACTTACAGTGGCAACTTATGAAAAACACTGAGTTCATTATGACGCTTGTAAGCGCTTATCACGCTTGTGAGCGCTTATCATGCTTGTAAGCGCTTATGGCGCTTGTTCAAGCTGAGAGCAAAATCCACACTATTCAATCCAGTATAGCCCTGAAGTTTGTAGAGGCGATAAACACGGAAAAAAGCGGGTATAAGAGTCGGTCTGAGGGTAAACCCAGGCCAGAAACTCATCACCTCTATACAGATGTCCAAGCCAGTAGACTCAAAAATTCCCCAGAAAACAGAAAGCTCAAGTGCATCTACAGCGACAACCAGCTTCATGCATGGTGTCAGTCGATTTGCATTTGATAAATTGAATATGCAGATCGCTGAGGGATCAACCTATGAAGTTGGAGACTCCTCTGTCAGTGAAACTCAAGGTAAGTGACTTGTCCTAGCTCGAATGCCCTAGTAAATTGTATGCTTTTGTAGGCCGGAATGATTTCTTTAAGGATACTAAAGAGCTCTTACAGCGTATGGAAGAAAGTTCATCACAGAACCGTGAGTAATGTTTTTGCTTTTACCAATAACCTTCCTGAAATATCGGTTGAAGCAGCAAGTACATCTAGAGGAACAGCAACAGTCTCCTTCTTCAGCAATGCAACAGACTTTGCAGTTCGAGACGCGAAACTCCGTCATGTACAGGAAAATCAATTCAATTTCTCTGAAAATACTAATCGATCTCTGATAGAAGGTAAGTAATGATTATTTTACAACTTCCACACATTAGTAATGTTTATTTTGTAGCTGTCATAAGGGAGGCTAAAAGGGAGGGAAAAACCCAAGACTTAAATGACTCTCAAGCACCTCAGGAGGAACCGGAAACCGAGAGTCTGTGCTAGGGAAACGTCACACCTTGAGCAGATAGGATAAAATTTGTTATCAATTATGTAGTACAGTGGCCACTGTACATTGGCGTATAAATATATCGTGAACGTTCATTACGGGGCCCTTTAGGCACTCGTTCTTACTAAACTCCAGCTTGCGGTTTTCCACGGACAAACCCATTTAGTAAATCGTTATCTGATCTCTATCAAATTACGAGAAAATCTAATTTCGCCCTCATCCCATGCAACACGGCATCATTGGATCCAGCATCCAGAACAGAATACGGCCTCGTACTTACCACGCGAAGCGATGGCCTATCTACAGTTGATTCAATCCGACAGCGGAGAGACAGGGTTTGAAAAATTTCATCCGAGTCGGTCACCGATGTGGCTGCTGGTCCTGTTTGAAAAAGAAGCTTTTGACTTTCTCGTTGCCAGTAGCCCTTCCGAATACTTGCCTGCGAAAAACTTTTGACCCAATTTTAACACCTTTTTCAACGCTCACGGTTCCATGGCTTGCTTATTCGTCTTGCTTATTCGTCTTTCTTGAACACGAAGTCAGGTGCACCTACATTGAAGTTTCTGTTTCCATAGTGTTCCCGGTAGCAAATGTTATCTTCAAAGCGGCTGGGGAGACTACAGTGTACCATACTATTATCGTCTATGACACTCCGGTCAACCAGCACTTCGTTAACAACGTATTCGATCCGCATCCATCTCCAATTCTCAAGACTCTCTTTATTTTATTCAATCAATCGGAATGCACCAACTACAAGCCTAAAGTGAGCGAAGGTCTTATAAGGTGTTGCCGAGCATGCCGAAAAAGCCATCAAGTAGGGTTTTTGGAAGTAATACATACTTGTCGACATTCTTGCCAATAATATCCGTTGACAACGACGCAGTCAGATTGATAACAGAAGCCTGCAAGGACGTTCGGGAGTAAGAACAATTGTACAGATAACTCACAAACCAGTAGACTTACAAATTCCCCAGAGAAGCACTAACTAGCCGACCATGCTAACTCGAAACACTATCGAAACACTACCGAGAACACAAGTGCACCTGCAACGGAGAATCGATTATCTTACAGACGACATACGCTCTTTTTTTGGATTGCACTGTGGTGCACTCTGCTTAACGTGTAAGATCTTGAACAAAAGCTTGATGGAAAGAAATGGAAAGAGAAGCTTCAACGAATCTATTGTGCACGGAAAGATGTCATGCATTCATGATCAATGAATGTCCTGCGATTAGACTCATACCACAAACACTACCCAGTACCTTTTCTCCGTCCTGACGATAAGCATTCACAATTAGAACAATACCAGATGTCATTCATCCATTTAGGGTGTTGGCCGTCCATGAACTCCTCCTTCGCTTCACATTCAATCTCTTTAGCTCTCTTTGCAGTAACAACTTTCGTAACCTAGGTGTCGGGGACGACTAGTGGTCAGAGGAGGATCGCCATCTCCAGTACTGTGAAGCTGGTAGAGACGCGACATCGACTGCTGTCGCAGGCGCGAGTTTATTCAGGCTGGCCCCGGCACTGAGTGAGGGAGGCGGGACAGGTGGAATCAGCAGCGGAGGGAGGTGGTTCAACTGTTATTACTAGTAGAACGGCATTCCATCTTCCGAAGCGACTGTGTCGGAAAGTTTAATGCCCGAAGTATGTTCCCACGCCCTTAGAGCACAGCAATGATCAGCCGGCCGTGCTGATAAGCGTTGTGGCAATCGTCAATGACGCAGCGATTCTATGGGGAACAGATGCATATGCTGCTGCAGCAAGCGCCAAAATTGCAGGATCCGATTCTGGGAAACCGATAGTAATTATTTAGCAGGTTGGAAAAGTGTCGGGAAAAGCTGGGCAAGTGGGTCAAACATAAACTCGACTAATCACGATGATGGGAACTCAGTAAAAAAATGGGTTGATGCATTCGTGCATAAAGTTCCAGTAAGTATACGAGCTGTCATGGCACTTCAACAGAAGACTCGGTTTTCTGACATACACTGGTGCTAAACACCGGTACCGAAGCCAACGGTTGAGCCGAGCGCTGAGTGCGTACGTGCCGAAGGATGGTCAATTGACCGGCATACTTCAACGTGCAAAACGTCCGAGTTATCAGGAGTCCATTACCACTTTATCCCCTCGTTTATATAGGTGCGAGCAGTGGCACCTGTCAGTTCTGAACATTGAGCAAATCCATCAGCGCTGAGTGTACTTAGAATAGTTTTAAGCTTACATGCAAGCGCTTTGGAGTGGGGCTCCTCAATTCACTTATGACGGCTTGTGAGGAACAATGAATTCTTGATGGCGTTTTTTCAAGCTAACAATGAGAGCAAAGCACACTATTCAACTTTCCAGTATAGCCTTGAAGCTTGTAGAGGCGATGAACACGGAATGATAAAAGTAGTATAAAAATCGGTCTTGAGGACGAACTCAGGCCAGAAACCTATACATATGTCCCGCAAACCAGCAAACTCACAAGTTCCTCAGAAACCAAAGGGGAAGCACCAAGACCAGCAGACCCGGCGATCCACACCAACTCAAAAAACCATCAAGAGACCAACTACATCTCCGACGGTTTCGACCAGCTTCATGGCAGGTGCTACTCGGTGTGTGCTGGATGGAATTGATATGCGGACCGTTGCTGGGGAGTCAGGGGCCTTTGAAGTGGGAAACTCCTATAAGCCTCAGGGTAAGTGCAACTTGTCCCTGCCTGAATGCCCTAGCGGACTGTATGCTTTTTGTAGGTCGGGATGATTTCTTCAAGGACGCCCCAGAGGCTTTACG
The DNA here is from genome assembly GCA_004369135.1 of Dendrothele bispora CBS 962.96. Lineage (NCBI taxonomy): Eukaryota > Fungi > Basidiomycota > Agaricomycetes > Agaricales > Dendrothele > Dendrothele bispora. The sequence continues at coordinate 29,077 of ML179387.1, forward strand.
ACGTATTCCAAAAGATTCATCACCAAATCGTGAGTAATGTTTTTCTTTTTTGCGAATAGCCTTCCTCACACTGTATCGGTTGAAGTAGCAAGTGCACCTACAGCCACAGTTTCCTTCTTTAGCAACGCAACAGACTGTGCAGCTCGAGACATGAAGTTCCGTCATGTAGAAGAAAATCAATTTAATTTCTCTGAAAATTGCAATCCAGCTCTGGCAGCAGGTAAATAATGATTGTTTTGCGCAACCTCCACACATAAGTAATGTTTGTTTCATAGCTATCATAAAGGAGGCAAATAGGGGGGGAAATTCCCAAGACTCAAATGACTCTCAGGAACCTCAGTATGAAACAGAAAGCTATCTGCGATAGGGAAACATTGCACCTTGAGCAGACAGGATAGGATCATCAGTATTTGTTATCAATTATGCATATGTAAACACTAGCGTATGAAAATTCATTTATGTGATGTTATCAGCACCGTGAATCTTGATCAGTCTTTATTATCTTTTGTACATTATCTGACTGATGAGCTTGATGATTAGGAACCTCAGGGAAGTTGTGGAGAATCGAACACCGTACTTACGATCTCCGATAGACGGCATGCACTCCTTTTTTTTGGAGCAGCACTGTGGGTAAACTCTGTTCAACGTGAATTCACCGGGAAAATGATTACTGGAGGGAGAGATGGAAAAAGACGCTACAAACAAACTTCAAGTTGTTGGCATTGAATTTGGCAATGTCTTGGAATCTGACCCAGAAACAGCTACGTGATGACTCTCTTGTTGATGAATTGAGACAAGGAAGTGCGCTTGTGCTTTTAGATTAGGAATAGAGGAACGTCTGCAGGAGTGGAGAGGGCAAGGTGAAAAGCTCTAGGTAAAGTGTTGTATGACTGAAAGTTACAAACCTATGCGGCTGTACATGTCACGCCCGTCACACACCCAACGTTTCTTTCAAACTACCACGTTTGTCCTTCCCCCGTTATTCTCGTTTCTCTACTATCATCACGGCGGAAGATTGGGCGACGAAAATGCTACACCACGCAGTGGAAGATGTATCCACTGGCTCAGACTCGGATTATTCTAGGTTCGTCCAAATCCAAGGCGAAAGAGTTGGGAGTTTGGATTGATTTTTGTTGGTCGTTTTTACTTCAGCTCGGTATGCTTCTATAAAACGCATCTCTCAGAATGTAGTTGGGTGATGCTGATACGCGTAAACCGATTTTTTTCCTGTCGCCAACAATTCCGGATCCGTCTATGCGCTCGCGATCCATCATATCAAATCTCGACCTATCGAACGGATGGATGACTGGGCAGTGGATATCATGGTTCCTCTCTTCCAAAGGCAACGAGTACTTTTGCGAAGTCGAAGAAGATTTCATTCTAGACCGATTTAACCTCACTGGATTGAACAACGAGGTCGCGAATTACCCTCAAGCATTAGATCTTATAACTGATCAACTAGGTCAGTCGTCCTTCTTTCTATCCACATCCCTAGCTGTATACCGCCTTTTCTCTTCAAACCCACGTTTCTGTTCACCTTGAGTTATAAGAACGAAAAAAAATGGCTGACTAGGGGGTTGTTCAACAGACGACGATATCCAAGACGAATTCCGAGGTTCATTAGATGTACAAGCTAGACTTCTGTACGGACTCATCCACGCACGATGGATCGTCACCGCCAGAGGACTCGCCAAAATGGTACGTACAGTCCACCACTTCATCCTTTCCACCTCTTCCCTTTCCTTTTCTTGCTCCTCAATCCTTAGCTCACCAAATCCCATCCCGTCACGCATATCTCAACAGCTCGAAAAATACAAACGCGCCGAATTTGGTCGTTGCCCCCGCGTCCTCTGCCAACAACAACCTCTCCTCCCCGTCGGTCTCACTGACATACCCTATGAGAAATCCGTCAAACTCTATTGTGGTCGTTGCGAAGACCTCTATTCACCCAAATCATCTAGACATGGGTCTATAGACGGAGCGTATTTCGGGACAACGTTTCCACATTTATTGTTTTTGGTCTATCCAACGTTGATTCCACCAAAGAGTGGGCCGTCTGATTTTGGACCTTTGTCGACGGCTGCTGGGGGAGGAGCAGGAGCAGGAGGAGGGACTACGGCTTCTGGAGCTGGAGGTCCAAGTACAGCTACAGCTGGTGGTAGTAGTGAGATGATGAGGACGAGAAGGAGACAGAAAGAGGAGGCACCGATGATTGCAGAAGGTGGTGGGGAAGACATTAACACGGCGAGCGTCGCAATCAAGGCTGAGAGATATAGGCCGAAGATATATGGGTTCCAGGTGAATGAGATTGCGAAGTTGCAGAGATGGCAGGAGGCAGTCAGGGATAGGTGAGTTTTCCCTGTCTGGAGCGTCCCTTTTGTCTGAACTTTCTTTTCTCTAGGCAGGTCAAACGTTTGGAAGAGATGGATGAACAGGCCACCTCGTGATTTTTTGGTACCTGTGGAAGATTTTTAGTGAATTCTTTTTACTCGTTTTTTTCTTTGGGCTCTCCCCTTGGTCTCTTTTTTTGTATGTCTCTATATGTCCCGGCGATATCCACCAATTACCCCCACCCGTATAGAAATATAATCCATTCTTCCCACTTTTCTCGCCGTTACTTTTGACCTCTTTCAGAACCCTCGAAGAAAATAATCCAACTAGACACCCCGATGATGCGAACCACACGCTCCTGGAGAGGAGTGAATAACTCCTCGATGAAACCCATGACTCCTTGTTTGGACCCTTGGTAGCCCTTCTTTCCTGCGCTCTGGTACCACGAAATTTTGAGGAACCGTTCGTACGTTTGGGGAGCTGCCTGGGTCCGAAGGGGGTTAAGAACGGAAAGCTGAGGGGTGTTAGTTGGATTTGAGCTAAGGATTTGTTTTGGAACGAGGATACATAAGATATAAGTTACTGGGCCTTTTTTTTTCTGTCTTTGTCCCTGTCTTTGGAGTTTAGTCCGTGAGTTGGGACGGATATGTAGACTGTTCTGATTGTTAGTGGGAATTCATACTCGTGGTTTTTACCAAACTTTTCTTTTCCTTTTTACTCCTTTTCGTTTGGGGGAAGGGGAGAAGACAACTACGAGTCGGTAGTCGGTCTTTGCGTTGTGGGTACATGTCCGTTATCTGCACGTTATATGTTACACCGCGACATTTGACAACCAGTCATCCTTGTGGTTTTTTTTTGGTTAGGGGATTCCCGAAGCCTTTACGGGTTGAGTTGTAGGAACATGGGAATTATCTCTCGACACCTCTGCTCCCAAGCGTAAGGTCAAAGTCTGGTAATATCATCGTTAAGGCACCATGGTACAATGGTCCTGAGACCTTTTGTTGTCCTCTGTAGCTCCATCGCAGAATAGACCTTACCAATCTCTTGAACACACTCTGAAACCTCTACCTGATTTGTTTGGGATTTTTGATTGGCTGGACGGGGAAATCCCTAATCACAATCGAGTCACCAACCATTCGCTTTAGCACGAGTTGTCCGTGCTTGTATAGACGCTCAAGCACTAGAATCTCGAGGAATCTTCGGGTGAGATTCGGACATAAAGATCTGACATGCTGATACATAAATAAAACAGAAATTTTTAGTGCTAACACTAGGAACAGTCGGTAGGTATGTTATAGGTACACTAGATCAGATCCCCCGAGAAATTTGTTTGTAAAGGATACAGGAAGCAGGCAAAAGGAATGAATGGTATAGGTAAAAAGCACAACCGTCTAACCCCCTCTCGGTCCCTCCCACAGAGATATAAATACTGCTACTTTGATAGATGCGGTGTGTATAGATTCGAATTCGTGAAGGGAAAAATGATAGTTGCTAAAAAACAGTAACAGTCCGCATCTCTTTTTTATGACAAGCGACAGATAGCAAACTGCTCGTATCACAATCATGATCATGATGGTCACGAACAATGAGTGTGGTTTGAGCCCTTTGATCTACTATCCCGTCTATCTCATCACCATCTCACGCGAGGTTAGCGAAACCGACAGCATTATCGTCAAAGCTGAACACGGTGTAGACGTTCTTCATGAAGCTGTCACCGAGAAGCCAGACATCGTCGCCGAGACCGAGATCTTGACCTGCGAGTGCACCAACGCAGTCGGAGGAACCATCCTCTGTGGTGCCGAGGTTGAAGCTGTTTTTAGAGGATAAGATTGATAGATGAACAGTCAGTAAACAAGGAAAGCGCTGAGAAAACATCAATCCCACTCACTTGGCAGAAGAAACCGAGAAGCTCTTTCCACCCCAGCTGAAAGAGACAGTAGGGATGCTGCTACAGGGGAAGGAATAGAAACCTTCACTCGAATCAAAGAGTTTTCCACCAACGCTCTTGTAGAACGTCGAAACGGCAGAAGGAGGACCGTACATGATCGTGGTTCCGGAATCGATGATCGTGTCAAAGTTGCTGACCGCGGTCTTACCGTTTCCTTTGATGGAACCACCAGTGATCTGCCAGAAGCCAGTCGAAGTGTCGACGTCATGGAATTCGGGAGTACCGCTGAACTTGGCAGAGTTGGTTCCACCGAGGAAAAGTTCGGAACCGGATTGAGAGAGGAACATGCCGAATTCACCAGCTTTGACGGTGCCTTGTTGCATTGCGGTGTTGAAGAAGGGGTTGGAGTTGAGGTTGGAGATGGTGGGATAGGCGAGACCGAGGATTCTGGAAAATAACACATGTGTATGTTAGCTTTAGGAGTAAACGATAGAAGATCTAGAAAGACTTACCCGTCGATGGGGTCATCGGCAAAGGTAGAAGACAAGGTGGTCACGGGTGAGAATTTCTGGGAGGTAGCTTTGACACCCGCAACGGTGACTATAGGACAAAAAATTGGGTCAATATAAGTATATTAGACATACTACGCGAGCTGTAGAGACTTACCGGTCTCAGTGTAGACGGGGCCGCTGACAGTCGAGCCATCACCGTACTGGATAGAGAACGAACCACTTTGTTTCTTGGAAGTCGAAGACGAAGAGGCCGTGTATTTGTCCTTGCTGGAGCAAGTCGAGCTAGTGCAGCTCGAGGAAGGAACCCAGAGGTCGGAAGATCCAGCTAATTCCAATTCGTTTCAGAGTCAGCGATCTCTCGTTCTGTGACGGAACGATGCATAATAAAGCGGCTTACTGTCGAAATCAATCAAGAACGATTGTCCGGGCGTACCAATGGAGATCTTTCCGGCCCACTCGAGATCTTGTTCTTCGTCAGTAAGAGCCTCAGACTGACGCTTCGTAAGGTTTGCTGCGACGGAATCAGGGAGGGTGGCGACAGCCTTGATGGAAGCGCCCTAAAATTATGAATGAATGATGAGATACATATGATCGAGAACAGTCAACTTGTAAATGACTATAACGGCTTACCTTAGCCAAAGTTCCGGTGTTCTGTTGCTTGTTTACCAGGTTCTGACGGTGCTTGTTCTTAGTGAAGACAGTCTGAGCAATAGCCTTGTCCTTGTCGAATACACCAGCGCTGGTGGTCAACGCGGCACGCCTGTTACGGACGGCGACGGGGATACCCTTCTTCAAAGATTGAGAAACCTCCACAGGGGTGGAAGCCGCGAGGAGCGCGAGAGTGACAGCGACGAGCAACGAGGCTTTGGCGAACATGATGAACGTGAATCAAGAGACTGAAGTGTAAGAGAAGCAGGCAGGAGAGGACACTGGTTGAGACCGGTGAAGAAAAAGTGGAATAGCTGCCATCACTTATATAGGAGCTCACAAAATAACCTATTTTGGAGGTGATGCGATCGTTGCTTCTGGTGCACGAGGTTGGCCTATAATGGACCATAAGGAATCCATCGGATGGTTTCTTCGACGATGATGATCTGCATGGTCATTTCATCTCGTTCCACACGTCTATCTCGAGTCCTGGTTTAAAAATAGTTTTAAAGATTCCAACATCCTGTCCGTGCAATGTGCCAGAATGCGCTGGTATCAATTTTGAAGGAGATAAGGCATGACTTGAGATGACGCAGGGTCAGCGACATATGATTGTAACGGCAGCAACCCACGAGTTACCGCTCTTCACATGACTGTGGAGAGCTCGATACGAACAAAAGCATCGAGGTAATCCTCTGACCTTTAGACGGATGAGCACAAGGTGAAATGAATAGGATACTTGGAGAAACAACCTGAATGATGCCTTCTGAGTTCAAATAGCAACACCGTTGATTATCTTTTTAGCTCTGATGGCTCCGAGAACTGTGTATTGGGGCGCAGTGGCTTATCATTCTTCTTGCGCTGTCCTTGTGACGACGCTCAGAACGGTATGGAACGGGCTTCTCTTTGAATGATCCGTACTAGTGCATTTTTTATCTGAAAACATTTAGGAATAATACGTACCTTTGCTACCTGGACTCCAAAATAAACGACTGAGTCATATGATAATGCTTCCTCGTGGAATATCCGGCGTAATATCTTAGGCGCGTGGACTTCGAGGCGAAAGCGATACTCCTGAAGGTAAGTAATGTGGAACCGTGATATCAATTGAGGTTGCAATCTGAGTTGGGCTAAGGCGGTAGCAACTGCAATCTAAAAGATGACGGGAGATGATGAACGTTGTCGACACTGATGGCAATGCTGTTTGCGAAAGCTTGTCCAAAAAAGCGCCGTGATGCCCGCTGGAGTCTTGAGAGGATTTGCTTGAACCCTTGCCCAGTGCCTCATGATCAAAACTGGGTTTAGCGTAGTGGAAACCGGATGAAATAAGTCTCAAATTTCGGGCACACTCAAGGAAGCAAATCTCTACACATAATGGGAACCTCGGTATGCGTGTTAGCAGCTTTCCTGGTCAACTAAGTCGAGTACGTTGTTCGTACGTTGTTTGTACTTCGATCTGATTGATAGAAGACTCTTTTCATCGTAAGTGGGATATATCCAAGAATAAAGAAAAAAGGTTAAGCACATTGGTGGGTAAAAACGCTCTTTGATGTCCATGTAAGTCGTTGTAACCATCAGATCCTCATACATTATTACTATTTCCGGCCGTACTTGGACCGGGCGCTGCAGGCCCGATACGGACCCTTCCTGTACCGCTCGAACTCCCCTGATGAGCGGAGGTTGAGGTAGAGGCTCCAGAAGTCTGTGGATCAGTATGCCTGGTACCTTGAGAACTCGTGTTCGAACTGTTCCAGTACGTCACATCCGTAGGATCCACTTCAAATTTACAATTGATAGACCAGTGATCGATATCCTTGTAATTGAGAAACGCAATTATTATCTGGATGATCCCCATAATAATGACTGCAGAAGTTTTAGGACCGCCACCCCTAAAGACCGCCAGGAACGGATTTATCACACTGCATATGCAGAAGGGTAAGAGGACCCAGAAATTCCACATCCGTTGCGTGAATCCTGCATACAATCGATTTTGAAAACACAACTGAACCATAGCGGTAGGGAGTTTGAAATCTATGGCATAGAGCCTGGTCCAATCGTTCGATGCGGGCCCTGGTTCACGAGCGCCGACACAAAGACTAAGAACTGTGCTTCGATGGTCATCCTTGAATAAATCACCATCGAAACACTTGAATGTCGAAAAAAGGTCGTGACCCCAGTTGTCCTTCCACAAGGGCCATCTGGAAGCTACCCTTGGCCAAAGATAATCGCAAATGTGGAAGACTGCCCGGGCGTGGTAGAGTCTGCCCATATATCGTAACACCTCCTGTTTACAAGTCTCTCGCTCGTCCTTATTCCATGCAGTACCATAAGCTGGATGACGCTTGAACTCTTCAGGAGACGCCCAAGTACATACGCCCTTATAATCGAGGGAGTAAGTCATAACGCTCGACATTTGTCCGATAACCAATAACCAGCGCCCAACATCGGCAAGGATCAAAAACGTCTTGGTGAGTAGATCATCGAATAAGAAGGCGACGATAAATATGTGGAACAGCGTTATCACCGTGGCGCTTCCGATTAAAATCCCGAACCGAGCAACAGCCAAAGCTGTGGTCCTTATAAGACTTCTTCGGGACAAGGTAATCATCGCAACTGCCTCAGACTCCACGTTGGCATTGTTGTGACCTCGTCCCTGCGCAATTCTCGCGCTCCTGCTATCCTCCATTTCGACATAGGGTTGATGTCCGAGCAAATAGGGAAACATCCAGTGACTACCGTTCGGTGCTATTTTCGTGTCGGGAAGATGCGCTTCAACATCCTGACTGTTTACCAACTCGTCTCCACTCCAGATGTGCTCAAACTTCCCAGAACGAGTGACCATGCTAGCGATATCGCTATAACGAGCACGAAAGTTTACGCTGGTAGAACTGTGCGAAGGACCTCCTCTTGTGGAGTGTATGAAGTTCACCCGGTCTAGGGCAAACCTGGAGGAATTGGGGAACCAGGAGAGATTGATGAGTCCGCAGAGAAGTAAAAAGCCGACGGATTGATCGACTAGGGAACACATGGATCGCCAGATAGAGTCGTGACCCGATAAACCGCCATATGCACCCCCTGCTAAAGGGATACTTTGGACGAAGAGGATTGCCAGGGTGGTAATTTCGTGTGGCACATTGCCGGTTGACATGTTTTCGATATTCTATAACGCTGGATAGATTGTTTAGTACAAACGAATCGTTAGCGAGGTTCGACAGGTTCACCTACCGAGCAGCTGCAGAACTGAAAGTGGACTCGAATACGACGTTAGACCTCGCCTACATGTACTATATATCTCTGGTACTTACATTTATTAGGATAGGGTCTATGCCCAACGTGAACATTAATTTTACTAGCTGGACTAAGATTGGAGTTCCTAAACCTTATTCGCCGCCGCTGTCATACACCTTTACCATTTCCATTCATCTCTGGTGGGAGAAGTATACAGCTATTATGTCATTCTGAGTAAGTCGAAAGACGGTTTATGATTCAAGGGGGCGATACATACCTCATACATGTCCCGATCACTGGCTCTACAATTAGAGCCTGTGGAGAAGGGTAATGGTCAAAGGGTTCGACCGATTTTCTGCTAAAGAATACAGGTCTTCACATACTTCAACGCCGCGCGGCGTGAGTGTAATTGGCAGACGGAGACAGGGCGAATGTTATCTTGAAATAGCCAAGTGCTATGCGTTTGTAATTATGAGGTGAAGGTATGGTAATAAAAGCACTCACAAGTGCATCATAAAGTGATGAAATGAAGCCGATCTATGAGAGAACAATAGCACCTTGCATGCTGTTGAACCTTATTACTGATCCATTGCACAAGCGCTAGTCGTAAAGGCGAGGCGTAGTCCCAAAACACATTATGCAGGCATTCCATCGTCTGAATAGAAGTTCTAAAGAACAGAAGAATGAGGGTTCTGTGAGCCAGAGCTTCACAGTCACAGAATCGATGGGTACCTATACGACACCTCTTGTCGAGGTCGTCTATTCAGGCGATGCACAGAAAGCAAGCAAACTGTAGTACGAGAGGCACACCTTCTGATCCTCGTTCCTTCAAACTTCCAGCTTTTTCCATTCTTACATTCACCGTACCAAGTAGCGTGGATGCCTGCTGTAATGCGTTGATCGTTTGCCTTCTTGGATCACGTAGAACGCCCTAGATCAGAGCATCACTCCTTGTGAATCAGTCAAATCAAAACCGAGCACTCACCTCTACAGCTACAGAAGTGATCTTATCTATCAAAACCGACAATACATCAACAACACTGCAGGTTTCTTAGGCTGCGCGTCCAGACGTGGATTCTTTGACGACCTAGTGGAAATCCGAGAGATACCTGGAACATTGGTAGGATAGAGAGTAGATTTTTCGACCTCGTGAAAATCGGTAAAGTGGGAAAGTACGATACTGATCGTCTCGAGCAAGTACTTATCTCACCTTGGATACAATTTACCGATACCAATGTCACTCCCGATCATAGTGATACACTATGATTTGGAACGCTTGAAAGGCTGAATATCGAGTAGTATGCATCATGATCCAACGTCTTGAGGTTCTTGAGGTTTCCTGTTCATAGGTGGGTCCCCCTGGGCATGTGAGAACGATGGATGCACCTCACCACCAAAACTTCCTACTAGTTCTGTCATTTAGCTCAGTATTTACAAGCCAGCTAGTAGATTTACCATGATACATCGCTCCAGAACTAGAAACCTGCTGGCACATTACGCTTTGCAATTGATGACGGTAGTCCAGGAATGAAGTAGGCCATCGTAAGTGTGAGGCCCAGAACACTAAGGTTGAAGTCGGAGGCTTCTGATCCAAACAGGACCACATCGGTGGAAGGACGGGCGGAGCCGAAGCCTTTCGGTCCAAACACAACCACATGACGGACGCTTCATGACTTTTTTCTGAATCATACGGTGATATGGGAGGATTATTTTTTATGCACATGAAACTTGTAGGTGCAGGACGGATTCAGGAAGAACATGGTAGATGTTACGCACTGTGAAGAAAATTTTTGACCACTGCACATTTCTTCCGCAGTTCATTGCGTGGGGTTTGACAATGCCCAATGCCAGAGCTCCTTTTCTCGGGTGGATTGGTCTTGTTTATGTATAAAGAGCTGTGGGCTATAGCTTGTAAATAAGGTTGTTTTCAGTATACTTACCTTCCAGCCCACGCTTCCACAAGTACCGTGTATTCAGTACTCGGAGTACGAGATATGATGAAACACGATCAATTGCCACAAAACCGCGACTCGATTATGTTGTACCACAATCCAGATGTTCTTCCGCCGTGAGTTTATTTTCACTCTCTTAATAAACACGTATACCAAAAGGAAGAATTTGCGAGGTTTGCTTGGAGACGATGATTAGGAATATCTTGCTCTTATGCTAAAGAACTATTTCTCAGACCTTTGATAATTTACTCCTCAGAGACATTTTGCGCGCAAGAGAAGCTTAGTGCTGAAGTGTATCGATCCGGATGCTCGAAAGCTTAGTTGTTTATGAATGCGATAGACACGCATGTCATGTCCCGGTGGGTGTACGGAGTTTTTAGTCGCCCAGCGTTCGAATACTTGAGATTAATTTTTTGCAGTATTAGTCACCCCAAACCCTTTCTTTGTAGCAGTTATAAGTAGTTTTTCGCCTGCGTTTAGACACTCTGGACTTACCAATTTAATTTAATATTCATGCGAGAGTTCACAAGTGAGAAGTTTTTGACCGGACAGTGGCGTTCAAACGCCGTTCACCAACTCGCTCGGGTGGATGACTGTCAGTCATCCCCAAATCATACGCACGTAATTCAGCAAGGTAGGATTGTAATAAGTACATGTATACATCACGAATTTAACAGTACAAACTGAGTCACTTTTCACTCTACTCAAACGGCAGGTCCTAAAGATTATCTTCAATGACAGTATACTCTACTGTAAAACTGTGGCTTTTTTTTTGAGGGTAGAGCTAGCAACAGATACATATATAAAATTTAAAATATACTAAGTATGTAGAGGATATCATATGATACCAATTAAGTTGTACTTATGTGCCAGAGCAAAGTATTTAAATCATATCCGGAAATTGCGATCCAATGGCATCCGCCTGAGCCCGAGCCCGAGTCCTATAGAATGTTGTCGCAATATTCTACGAGTCTCTTTATGACACCAGCATTCAATACTCAGTACTCCTCAGCTGAAAGTGAGCTTTAAACGGCCAATGGTGGTGGACTATGAGAATAACTCCGGTCACTAGCATCTTCCGGGGGGGCATACTTTCTATCCAGCATCGATGGATCCATATCAGTTTCCTGTTGAATCTGCGTATGGATTCGAATAACTCCTTGGGAGACGGAAGGTTGTAATTGGAATGCTTCACGGTCACGTTCGCGGTTATTGTTGTTGTTGTTGTTGTTGTTGTTGCCTGAATCACGATTGGAACCGTTGAGTTTTTCCTTGAGTTCGGCACGGCAGACCAGGGTGTCCATAAGTGTCTTAGTGATATAAAGAAACAGGTGGGAGAGGCCAAGGTCAACATCTCACCGCAGAAGCGAACAGAGAAAAGGACAAAATGATGTACTTACGATGGGGTAGATCCTAACCGAGCAGTATGCGAAGACTTGCCACACAAGAAGATTGGGGGCAAGGGCGAATCCAAGCAGATAGCCTGGGATTATAATTGGATCTAAGCTCAATGTGTGTCCATTCAAGCCTGAAACTACTCACCTAGCGACAACATAGCAGAGATGACGCCGGTTTGTAAAGCGCCGCGTATTAGCTAAAGGACCGACAGCAGCACAGCAATGGAGAAAAAGGGTAGGCACAGTGACCGTCGACCCTAACTTTTGAGTACAGGAACGTAGATCTCAACATGTAAAGATCCGATACTTACGCGTTTGAGGACTGCATTTGTTGGGGCGAAGGCTGTACGTGAGACGGAGAAGATCCAAATAAGGAGGACTAGGAGAAAGTCAAGATGATTGCAATCAGAAGGTTGTAGACCAAGATAAAATGTATTGGAAGATTCGCATACTTGAGATTGTGATGTCCGTAGCAGTTTGCATGGCGAGCCAGACAGTAAGGATAGTCGACACAGAGGGATAATCTGTAAACCTGCACAAATAGAATATTGTCAGAAAGTAGTATTGATTGTAAAGAATAGCGAAGTTGACTAACTGGGTGACTTGTACGGATCGGACACCGGTAACGAAGCCCAAGGCAAGTGTTGCAAGTTGTATCGTAACAAGCATACCAAGTATATAAAAATTTCTTGTGAGGCGATAAATCCTGATTAATCCAAATGATAGTAAGACCTTTGATCTTTGATACAGAACATAGACAACCAAGTACTTACCTCCAAGAAAAGAATAAATGCGTTAATCCAGACGAAGCGGTGACAAAAAGAACGACTGAAGGAAGCTAGGAATCGAAAAATCAGTATTTGCCACCGATGAATTTCTCTATCTCTCTTTGATAGATATAATACTTACTGCCCATAGCACATCTAGAACAATCCTTCCCATCAGCCTTCCGAAGTCTAGTGAGTGCACAGAGATATCGCAACTTACTGTTGAGTCCCGCCAAATTACCAAAACCCGAGACCCTAGATGTCAATTAACCAATATAAAGTGAATTAATTGATCAAGTTAAGAAGTGAAACGAGACGCAAATTTGCTCACAGGTAGTAGTATGTTGAATATAAACCAACGGCAGTCTGTGCACAATCCAAAATACAGAGAGAGGTCACAATGGCTCTGGAGTATTCTCTCTATCAACGAAAGAACCAAACAGATAGAGAAATCTCGGACGCACTTCAACGGAAGTCTATCGTCGTAGCCTAAACGCCTCGGAACAAGCTTAGAAAAGTCAAGATTTGAAATAAGAAGACGATTACTCACGACTTCGAAAGTATACCCCATATTGATAGGATACGAAGCCAAAAAGCCAAATGTTTACTGGAGTAAGCATATCAGCAGGATATCGAGCGGGGAACTCGTTAAGCACGTACACACAGTGGCCATTAACATGCACCCTATAAAAGGTAGCCACAATGTCAGCGTAGGCTAACAGTCAATGAGATCCACACTGGAAATAGTTGCATACCTAGTGTGTCATCGAAGAGGCCCATTTTTGCTGCAAAAAGCGGGTCCTGCGTAGGTTGACGATGACGGTGGTGACGGAGGGTGACGAGGGAAGGGAAAGGAAGGAAGACGTGAGTGCACCAGCCTAGTATGCATCAGAACTAAATACTCGGGACTCGTTAGTTCAGGGTCAGAGGGCATAGATCTGTAAAATTGAGGAAGTTGGATGATGGGTCCTTAAAACGGATCTCGCTACGTGCGTTTAAAAATGAAAAAAAATATGCATGGGATTCGGAGGTCCACAGAAAGGCCTTTCGATGAAGTCTGTAAGCAAGGTTGTCTCTAAAAGACCGAGTTGGGTCTTGTATCAGATTGCTGGATGGATTTCTGGTGTTTAGAAAAGTTCGAACGAGGCTGAAAAGGATGCGTGACTACGGACTACGGAAAGCTTGTAGCTTTTTCATTTTCAACTCGTGCAGGGTGACCCCTCAGTCAAGTTTGGGAACAAGCATAATTGAAATTGCGTGGAGTCAATGGAATCGAATTGTAAGTCTAGCCTTTGAAACGACAGAAAAACAAACATAAGTCATAGTTTACAATGGAATACGCGTTAACCGCCGAGTTCCGTGTTACAGAAATCGTCAAGGAGTTACTGAACAGTCTGTCCAACGTCACCTCTGATCCTGAATTTCTCTCCCCGTTGACGAGATCTACGACTGATATACAGGGCTTCAACTTGAGGAGTCAAGATTGTATACGGTTTTGAAAGCAATGGAATGAACAACAACGTAACGGCTAGCTTGGGGGCACAAGATTTCTACTGCAATGTTGAGGATTGCTAAATCTGCGAGTGGCAGATGTTTGATTATTTTGTTGTTGACCAATCGCTTTGTTCCAATGGGGACTCAATCCCGAGATTTAGATTCTATTTCGATGACTCCTAAGTAGAGTCTTCCCTGGCTTTCCCGCGTACACGCATCCCTGGACAGTGTCGGTGCTTTTGATTTCAACAGGTCAATATGTACATGGCAGTGCAATCTGAAAGAGAACAGGGTGATCCTACGGTCTACTTCGCTTTTATGTACGCTGGGCAAAGACTGGGCAAAGCGGGCTGCCCATTGGGAAATGAATGTCTAGATGCCTATATCCGGAAAAACGGGACATCCAACTGGCATAAATGATAAACCCTAAGATCTCGCCTTCTGAAGGATAGATGCACGGCGAATCTCCTGCGACGGGATGGTCGTTCCGAAGATTACGTCCATTTCGAGATTGTTACAAGACTTCAATAATCCTATCGTTCGACTCCAGGCCCTCACGAGAATGTTGCACGCTTGCCGTTCGTGGAGACAGATATAGAAACTAACCCAGAAGTGAAAAATCTCAATTTTTCAGTCAAACCAGATAAGTGTTCACAGACGGTTTTTTCCATGTACACTGTTTGATGAGTAGTATAAAAATGTATGCATAGACAAAGAGATGTACCCGGAAAAAAAAAAAACTAGAAAAGCAGAAAAGCCTCAAGAAATCAGGTATTGGCAACAATGAACATACTTATGAATGCCATTAGCTGCAGCGTATTCTACTCAACGAAATCATCAGAATCACTCGCCATGTTCTCCTCCTCAGCAGACCCAACAACCTCGCAAGGAAGGTCACCCCCCAGATCGCACTTCCGATGCGGTTCCATCCACCAAGACATTCTCGTTTTCACTACTCTGTTTCCTGCCTGTTCGTGACTCCAACTTGAGTCAGAGTCGTCCGGTTTTCCGGCCCCAGACTCATTCTCAACGAGAAAGCGATACCATTGATTATTTCCGTTAAATCGATGCTTCCAGTAACAACGAGTAAGCGGGCAGACGTTGGCGATGGCTTGGGTAGCGGTGTAGCGTCGGCGTAGACATCGGTTGTACCATTTTGGATCCGGGTCCTCATCAAGCTCGTCGTCACTGTCAAGCTCGTCGTTACTGTCGCGCTCGAAATCAAGAGCGAGCTTAAGACAGTGGAGGGATTTGAGTTTAGATAGGGGCTTCAAGATACCTGGCTAACGAACAGTTGAGGAAATCAGCATGTGGCCCGGGTCTTTTACTGAAGGACCAGGCTACAAAAACACTGACCGTGTACCTAAACCGATTGTCCGGTGCAAAAGTAATCAACTCCAACACCTCCAAATTCGGAAACATATCTGCGATAGCATCAAGAGTCCCCACAAAATCATCAAACGGCGAAATAAATTCAACGAGAATCGACATCCTCAACTTTCTCAGATGCTTCCAAGCCTTTACATCACCTTCATCCCCAGCTAACATTCGTATATCAAACTTTTCCAATACTATGTCCCTTGAGAAATCCATCTTCAAACTCTGCAGCGTATAACGAGCAGCCCTGATCATCTTCCCCAACACTTCGCAAGTTCTCTCAAGCTGTGAAGGTACGTCCTCGGACAACGTTAACCATCCCTGCCATCTCTGCCGATAAATATGGAGAACTTCGAGCCCAGCGAGTCCCATTGGAGAAATATTTCTGCAATCATGGAAATAGGCGATGTCCCGGAGGGAGAGGAAACGTATCCGATTATGCTGAACATCAGTTAGCCTGCCAGAGTGAGTCTGTAGACTAGCGAGGAGATTCAGGATAGTGATCAGGGGTATGTCCATCACATCACCTCCGGTAAAGCAGAGGGTATCGAGCATCGTGGATCCTATAATAAGGCTTCTTAGATGATTCAAGCCAAACTTGTACTCGTTCACTGTCCCGTGAAAGTTCGTAATAGCATGACTCGTTACACGGACGTTCCTGAGATAAGATTGGAGGTTAGACAAGGTGATCAATGAGCAAGACCCTGTGGAAAAGCGCGGCACGCACCTAATAGCATTCAGCAATTCCTTCGTCGGTTCCTCCAAAGCCTTGACTGTCGAACTGTGATGATCATCAATGACTATAAATTTTTTTCCTATCGCCAATTGAGCAGAAAGGGCAGCTACACGACATCTCGAGTTGAGAGTGGCAAAACTACACCAGGTGTCGCCTTTCCTAATCCAGAATGCAATTTCGAGGAGGAGGTTATCGGAGAGGTCAGAGAAAGGCATGAGCAGCGGTAAAGGAATGCCAGTGGGAGGGAAACCTTACAACACGACCACGTGACAATTGATAGGTCGAAGAAACTCAGAAAAAAAAAAGCATTACATAGACGGTGAATTTAGACCTGCAAAGGGACTTTTTACCTACTTTATGCATTGCCTCCGGGAAGCAATTACTTATAAATTGAGATTCCAAATAAACTGCAGATGTTCTTGAGTGGGTACCGGTGATTCTCTTGCTAGTTAGTATTAACTATGTACCGAATCTTTCAAGGCCCGGTAACAGTTGATGAGCCCGTTCCAGGTCTCGCAGTCTTAAAGAACGTCTCTGTAAAAAGCCTTCGACCCTTTATTTCTGGAATCCCTTCCAGTGATTGTAGATCCTCCTCACTTGAAATTTCTCGATCCAGGTCTTTTGTCGGAGAGTTCTATGAAAATTGTCCTTCTCGAAAACTCGATTTTCTTTTCTGTATCCGGGCTTCATGCAATTCATGTGTTGTCCTTGAGGAGTCTGATACGTGAAAGGCAGGTATTTCTCTTCGAGCAATGCGGGGCATCACCTATCTGCTTGAAGCTCCGTTTAATGGATTTTCGTGAGTGCTCGTTCTCATTGGTATGGTCTATGGCATAAGTTGTATATTGATTCATTTATATATCTAAATTTTACATTGACAGTTGGGGTGCCGGTCTACTGAGTTCCTCAAAGAATGTATCGTTGATTCTCTTATGCCGATGCTGCCAAATTCCGAATACCCTTCTTTCAAACTTGGAACAGGAACAGAGTGCGAAGAGAGGTACTTATTCCTGAATGTGCAAGGTCTCGGCTTTTGATTGCAAGACCATTTTCCCGGTGATCATAGTCTGACGAGGTGAAGGTGTCTCAGCTTTCGTCGAACACTAATTCTCATCCTCTGGAAAGTGCCAGACTACATCCTAAATCTAAAAATCTCTCGGAAAATTTGTGCAAAGATCGAGTGGACTATGCTTGACTTCCTAGAGGCAGGCATGTGGGAGGTGTTTCGGTCGGTCCATTGTGACTTGGAGTGCTTTCAGATCGGGAGTGTGAGTGCTCTTATGCCTATGAAGTACGCATATGTACACGTCTCTTCCAAATAAACTGTAGATGTGTTCGAGTGAGCATCAGAGATCGTCTTGCTAGTTATGTGCCGAAATCCTTGGACTGTCCGTGCGTGGGAATACCTCTACAAAACGCCATCGGTCTGTTCCACTTCCTTTCGTACCCAACCATCATCGCAACTTCGCCACGCCTACATACTCTGGCTCAAAATTTGTCAACGCTTAGGGTCCCTTACTCAACCATATTCTCCTCGCCGGGACTTGAATCATAGAAGGAAAATACTCAAGTCGCGTCAAGATACCCGTTCATTGAAATTGCTCTCTTCGCTTTCATTTCGCTTTCATCTCGCTTTTAACCAACTCGCCTTTTGTCGTCGCTTTCCAGTTTGCGTTTCTTGTACCAGTATATCTTTTCACACCACTGACGATCGTCAACCCCAAGAGCAGCAAGAACAACAAGAACAGCAATCCATGGGCAACTCAAACATCAGCTCCAGTGATACCCTTGTACCTACTATCGATTTCGATAACCCGCTCTATTGCCCCTCTATGCCCGCCGCATCTTATCTTCATTCCATTCGCGGGCAGTTAGGCCTCTCTTCATCTCTTCGTTGGCGTGAACCACCCAAACCGATTTTGAGCAAGAATAAAAACACTCTTGAAACAGGTTCAAGCTCTACTTTCAGGCGTTCCGGTGATTCCACGTTCTCGATAACGAACATGCAACTCTACAACATAAGCAGTCTTACAAGTAGCAACGTCATCAACAATAGCAAAAATCTGAAAAAGAAGCTCGTGTCTGATTCTGGAATTCGAAAACGTCGTTCAAGCGCGCATATATTCAAGCAGAAGGAAAACGAAGTGGAGTTTGAGGGAAAAGCTAGGAAGAGTCAAGGATTGGGAGGTGGTAAAGGAGGTACTGTGTCGTCGTTTGCTAGGTCGCTTGGACAGGCGATCCTTCAAATGGAGAAAGAGAAAGCGAGGAAGCGGCAGGATTTAATGCAGACTCAGGAGGAGAGGAGGGATGCATCTTTGGCGGAACGACGTGAGAAGCAAAAGGAGGAGAAAGAGGAGGAAAAGGCGTCGAAGAAACACCAAGACAAGAAGAACAGGAAGAAGCGGAAGTTGAACACTGCTACTGTCACTCGAGACGGCGAGGGCGAGGCTAAGGATATCGATGACGAAGATTGTCGTGACTTTGGCACGCCTCCTGTAGAACATGGTGTTGCCCATGAGAGGAATGCGCCTGGGTCGGCTGGAGGCACAGGTCTACGTCGCAAAGCAGGGACGAGACCAATCCGGAAGACAAGAAAGGATAAGGCGGCTGCTGCTGCTACCCACGCAGTAAATGACAACATCCCTCCTTCTCGCGCTGCTATCCAATCCGTTACTTTTTACCCACCTCAACTCGAGACCAATCCTATTGTTATCAATCCCAATCCCGTCCTCGATTTCGGATCCAGACCAAACCCTCTCCTTGGTTTGGAAGATTTCAATTTCGACTTTGAAATTCCGCCAGTGGTGACAGGTGTTGGTGATGTTTCTTTCTCGTTACCGCCATTACCGCCTATTCCCATTTCGTCGCCGTCGTTTCTTGGATACGACTTGGAGGATGGGATGAGAGCTTCTTCTCATAGGATTGGCGGTGCTCCTCTACGTACGTCGACTCCTTTTGGTGGAGCAGTAGGGATGGTGGAGGTGACAAAAGAGCCGTCGTTTTTGCCTTCCCCTGAACCATCTCCGAAGGTTGGTGCTGAGACGAAGAATGTGGAGGATCAGGACCCGGGCTTGGGCTTGGGCTCAGAGATCAGGTTGATCTCGAGATTTTCGGATTCGAATATTTTTGATGTGGAGGAAGAGGTCACAGGTGAAGGATTGGGTATCGGGGTCGGGAATGACACGTCGATGATGTCGCCTGTGGTATTGGTCCAAGCGAGGGCTAGGGCTAGAACTAGGGCAAAGAAGATGGAAATGGGCGGAGTTACTTCAAGTGGGGCGTCTGGCGAGAGTGATAATCTAGATTGGAACGAGCTCGAGATTTTAGGCTGGGAGAGAGAGGAGAAGAGGCAGGGTAGGGAACACGGCGTTGCAGAGGAATTAAAGAGAAAGAGAAGGTTGGAGGAAGCTTTTCCGAAATTGTTGTGTGGACCTGGTATATATAGGAGGTCGTTTGTTGGATCGTCTGCTGCTGGGGTTCGCACTCGCGGAAATAGGGAGGATGGTGGTGGTGGTGGTTGTGAGAGTGTATCGGGATACGCTGATGCGGATAGAGAAACTGAGAGGCTTTTGGGAGCTATGCCCGACATCGGAGATCTCGGAGATCAGGAGGAGGAAGATGATGATGACGATGACGAAGAAGAAACGTTGATTAGCGAGTTAGAAGAGTTGAGGAGAGAGAAGGAACTGGAGGGACGGGAAGCAATACGTCTGGATTGGAGAGAACTAGAGAGAAAGAGGCAAAAGAAGACGGGGTTTCCGCCCAGGTCATACCCTGCTTTAGCTGGGTATGTATATTCACCGCCTCACGTTTTGCTGCCTTTTGGGCCAGGCGACGAGGACGTAGTGGTGGCTAGTGGGGATGAAGCAGATGATAAGGAGAAGAGGGTGAGGGAGTTGGAAGGTTCGTTTGATTCGAGTTTTGTGTCGTTTTAGTTCTGTAACTGAAGGGGGGTTATAGATGAGCTTTACGGCCCGCCTATCGGTACCGAGACTCCTAGGGGATATAGGGCGCTAGTATCGAGATTGGATCGGTTGATGCCTGGCTTGAGGCTTGTACAACGTCTCGGGGAAGGTCCGGATACTTTAGGGTGGACGGGGAATGATACTTCAATGAGGGATGCCGCTCGAGGTGGGTTGAGACAGAAAAGTCATCAAGGTGTGGTGGATTTTCTGGGCAAGGAAGGGCTGTTAAACGAGAGGGTCATGGAAGTGTTTAGGAGTTCTGAAGTGAGGAAGATTGTTTTGGGAGCTTCGATGTCTGATGAAGGGGGACTGAACTTGGGCGGGAGAGGAGTTTTAGATGGTGTGTGATTTTTTTCTTCTTTAGTTTGTACTCTGGTCATTGACGAGATGTCATTCCGTGGTTCATAGTTCTTGATAAGCCCAATAGCTTTATGTTTCTGACTGAGATTGATTTTGGAGGGACGAAGTTGGAAGATGGGGATTTGGCGAAGATTGGGAGGTTGCCGAAGTTAACGAGTGTTGGATTGGATCAGACGGGGATTGGGAATGAAGGGTGGGTTGTCTTTCACCTCCTTTTACTGATTTTTTACTTGCTATTGATGTGACGCTTATACACCCTTATTCTTTTTATTCAGTATCTTCAACCTTGTCCCGTTGAAACAGACTTTGTTGCGTTTATCGATCGCCATGAACCCCGACGTAGATGACGATGCGGTTCCGGCACTTGTTGTGTTGCACAAGTTGAGTAAGTTATGCATCATCGATACGGGAATTGGGATGGGAGGTTTGAGAAGGATGGCTAAGGTTATTGATGAGGAGGGGAGAGTTATTGACGTGGAGATTCCAGCGAGATGTGAGGAGTATGTTGAATGTAAGTGTTTTTTTGTTATCTATTGCGGGCTTGCTGCTGTTGCTGATTTTTCTCTTCCTTTTCTTTTCTTATTTGCCCTGCACTCGTATGTACGCCCGTGTGCAGCTATCCCAACGCGATACGTGCTCTATCCTCAACCACCGTTAATCGCGCTTCCGGCGATGTGTGCAAAACTTTCCGCTGGGGCTTTGAAGAGGAATCTAGAGGCGCATAAGAGCGTGAATGGGAGCATTTTGGCTGGGGGTACTAAGGAAGAGATGAGAGAAAGATTGCAAGAGATTTTGAGGATTAGGGAGATGGATATGGTTGTTTGGGGGATGGTTTTTGGACACGGGGAGTGATGTGAATTTGTTTTGTAGCTTTCTTTTCTTTTTTTTTCGTAGCTTTCTTCCTTCCCCTGTTTGTCTTTTTGCACGAGCTTTGTTTCGTTCTGAGTGTTTTGTGTTACTGTTACCGTGTACTATATGATACCTCCTCGAATCGCAATGTACAACAATTATGTATTTGTTTTGGTTGTCAGTGGAGTGGAAAAGGGGCGGTCGAATTTCGGCAATCTAGACCGGCTGGTTACCAAATTGGTCGAGGGCCGTGCGTCATGTTTCCGCTTCGTCCTTCTGCCATTTCCGCTTGACCCTCTTTTTTCTCCTTTTCTGTTCCTTTTATTTTCTCTGCTAGACACCCTTCTCCACACATCCCACTGAACCCAGCCCAGGATCTTGTCCTGGGGGGTCTACAGCTCTTTTTCTTGGTAGAAGCAAGAACAAGACAAGGACGAGATAATGGCGGCTTCGTCGTCGTCCAAGCCGCTGAGGCCAGAGCCTATGAATGTGACGACAAATCATCCAAAGGTCAAACTTTCGCTGATGTTGGCCAGTCCGTTAGTTGTAGCCGGAGACGAGATATGTGGGAAGATGGAAATGGACTGTAGAGCAGATCAAGGGCTGGGTATTGGTGTTATGATGGTCGAGCTTTTTGCTTTTCAAGGTATTTCTTCTCATTCCATACGTCTACTATTCTTCCGTTTATCCTCATAATATTCGTTGTTTCGATTAGAATTACATTCTAGAGACCATTCTGCGACGTCCAACTTTATCCATCTTCGACGGTTCTTCCAAGGTCCGGGGCTACCCCCGTCTAACGCTGTCCAAGCTCTTCCTCAACCTGGAGATACGCCTCTCCCACCTTCTTATTTTCAAGCTCGTCGAGGTCACTCGACGTTCTTATTCCGACTTCCCTTACCCCACACCTCGCCTTCTTCCATCTCCTTCGGCTCGGGTCTTGCCACGGTCCGATACGAAATTCGAGCGAGCGTTGGCGTCTCGTGGAAGGGTGAGAGGAGAGTAGTGACAGAGAAAAAGGAAGTAGAAGTCGTGGAAGCGTTCGATGAAGAGCTTTGGGGGTTGACGGCTCCTGGAAAGGAGCCTGAAGCTGTCGTGGTGGGCGAAAACGGGAAGATTTGGATGCAGGGGAGGGTTATCGGTGGCATTGTAGTTGCAGGAGAAACGGCTTGTGTGGAGTTACAGGTTAAGAACCATTCGAGTAAGAAGGTAAGAGAGGGGTGCTGTTATGTATTTCTTTTTTTTGGGTTTTTGACTAATTACTTTGTAGAATACCGGTCTATCGGTGACCCTCACTAGAATCCTTCATCTTCCTGAGACCTCAGCCAACACTAAAGCACCTCCGCTTGAGATCACCGATACACTCACGACTGTACCTTTTAGAGGTCCAGAATACATCATACCCCCGGGCGCAGAAGGTGTCGCATCACTTGTCTTCGACGTCCCTAGACTCGCCAAAGGCGTCAAGGGAGGCATATTTCTCGGCGATGTACCAGAGAATCTCTTGGATAAAGATGGCAATCCCAAAAAAGTCAAAGAAAGCGAGAGTTTGTTCGAGGTGAGGTGTATTGTGGGGATTAAGATGAGTATGGGTTTGGGAAGGTACGTTTGTCTGGCTTTCTGTTTTTCAATCCCATTCACAAATATTTATCTACTCTCCTTTAACTAACAGCAAAGACATCTTCGTCGAAATCCCCGTCCCTATCGTCCACCCAGCAGCTTTACCTGAACTCCCACCTATCGGCGGCGAGCCCCAACCATACCCGTACCCTCCTCAGGATCCATATTACCCATACCCAGCACCACCGATCTCTCATACCCCAGGACCCTATCCTCATCATCCTTCTCAGACCCCCGGACCTTATCCTCCTCCTCATCACCACGCCCATGCGCATACACCTCAACCGCATGTATATGCGAACGTTCCGCCTGAGAGAGCAGCTTCGGCTGCTCCCTACGCTCAGTATCCTTACCAGGATCCGAATAATATGCCAATACCAATGCCGATGTCGCCGCCGCCGCCAATTGGAGGTGTTTATGTAGATCCGAGTACGGGGATGGTATGGTTGCCTCCACCGACTGGACAAGGGTATGACGGACGTGGAGGAGAGGTGAGTTATTGGTTCTCTGCTTTTCTCTTTTCCTTTCTCCTTTCTTCCCTGTGTTTGCTTTTGCTGATTTCCCCCCCTTTTTTCTTTTCGAAAAACAGTACCAAGGCGAATATTATGTCCCTCCGATACCACCTTTCCAACACGATCCCCATGCTTATTATGCCCAAGAGCAACATGCAGTATCTAATAATATAGCTCCTCTCCCTCTTGTTCCACCTCGTCCTTCCAGCGCAGGTGCCCAGCGCGAACAACAAGAGCATGGGATGCTTTCACCCTCACCTTCCGTCCCGGGACTTCCACCAGCGAGTACGACTCCTGGTTTGTCAGCACTTGGATTTGGGAACGGTGTTAACAACGGTGCGGTCGATGAAGGTAGTGTGAGACATAGACGCAGACCTAGCGGACGAGCGAGGAGCGTGTCGCCTACTCCTTCTCATTTTAACAACGCTAGAGATTCGTCTCCTGCTCCAGTTCCTTCTGGACATATGGCATCCAACGAGATGGCACCGAGATTGGAGTTGGGAAACCTGCCACCGCCGTCACTCGGGCTTCCGCCTTCTATGTCTTCTGGGAACGCGAACGCGAATGGGACGACGACACCGTTGCTTTCTCCACGACCTGTGCTTTCGCCTAAACAGAGTTTCACGCGTGTGACGACGATCACGGCTGTTTCGCCTTCTTCCTCTTCAGGTCATGGACATGGTGGGACGTTGGGTTCTACTGCGTTTCCTCCTGCTAGTCCTCGTGTTGCTGCTGGATCGCTCGATCCTTCATTACCAACTGGTGGTGGAGGAGAAGGAGGAGGAGGGTACTTTGGCTTAGGATTGGGACTCGAGACGAAAGAAGTGTCCAAGAGTGAGAGAGTGGAAGAGTTGGAGAGGATGGCTGATGAAGTTGGGAAGAAGAAGAAGGATTTGAGTGGGGGTGATTTGCCGAGGGATTCGGTGTTGAGTGCTGGGTTGGAGGGAGAGGATAAGGTCAAGGTCAAGGTGAAAGATGGGGAGAAGGAGAAGAATAAGACGTTGCCGGCTCCACCGGTGCCTACGATGAGTGATAAAGAGAGGTTTAAGCAGGGACAAGGACAGAGCCAGAGGCAGTCGAGGGCGAGAGCCGATGAGTATTTCGCTGGTGATGGAGGGAATGAGACGCCGAGGATTGGGGGTATTAGCAATGGGCTTGGATTGGGACTTGCAGTACCTGGGGATAACAACTTCGATGGAAACGGAGATGGTGATTCGACACCACCGACACCTGCCACACCTACGCTTATGGCTGTAGCTAGTCGGGCTGCGAAGTCTTCGAACAAACCCAAGTCTCAGGTGAACGCTCAGAGCTCGACGGTCTCCTCTTCCAAAGAGAGGAAGGACGACTTGTTGTCGCCTTCCATTGCTCGTTCTGGTGCTGGGCTGTATGTGGGTCGAGGCCTTGGTAAGCGAGAAAGTGGGCTCGATGCTTTGGAAGCCAAGTTGCTAGCTGAGGTCGGGACGAGGAAGGTTGGGACGGAGAAGAAACCGGATGTTTGGAGCGTGCTTGGACAGAGTAGGGCTCAGCAGCAAGCTCAAGAGATGGGTACGACACCCAAGACGGAGAAACCGAGTCCTATTTCTATACCCCCGATGAAGAGGAGGGACTCGGATGTGGACACTTCGTTGAACGATTCTGCGATTTCCAGTTTGACGTTGCCGGATTGTGGGGAGAGGGAGCAAGGGAAGGAAGGAGAGCTGTTGGTGACTGGTTTGAATGGGGCTTTTAAGGAGCACTTGGATGGCAACGTCGACGACGATAACGACAATGAGAGAGAGAGGGATAGAGATTCGGACGAGAAGAGCCAGAAGACACACAAAGGGATGAACTCGAGAAATCGGGACGAGAAGGATGAAAGTTGGGAGAGGAAGAGCGAAAAGAAGAGGAAGAGCAGGGAGAAGACTAGTAAAGGCAAAGTGAAAGCTGCCGTTGCTAAGGGAAGAGTTGCAGCATGGTTGGGTAATGTGGAGGCGGATGTCCCGCCCGCGGAAGATGTCATTGCACCTAGTCCAAGCCCGGACACTAGTGACAAGGATAAGGATAAGAAAGGGAAGACGTCGAGACCCAGATCACCTCTTGAGGGATTGCCGGTAACGAGGTCGACGGCGCAACCCCAGAAGGAGGAGGAGGAGCTGTCGGTGGAAGAGTTGCTCAAGAAAGAGCAAGCAGAGCTCGACAAGGCTGACCCTCCTAAACCAGGCCAATCCTCTCCTAACCCTCGTTCATCAGGATTTGTCCCAATCGGTACTCTCAAGCGCGACATATACCAACGAACGTTGGTACCGAAGGACTCGCCTTACGCAACTACCAACAATCCCGCCGAAGATGCGAAACGCATTACCGATTTATGGTCTGCGACGAATCTGAAGGGTACTTCGCCTACGCTCAAGGCCAACAAAGATGTTTCCCCACCTTCGTCACCTGCAGGCAATCGCGGGAACGGGAACGAGACTCTTGCAAACCGTAGTAACCCCTGGCAAAGCGTACGTTCGCCTCTATTCGCAGGGAGAAGAATCAGCGGAGGGAGCAAATTGCCGTTGTATCCTCCCCCTCTGTCTGTGGAACACAAGTACGATATAAGGTCAGCGAGAGGAGGCAGAGGAGGTCAAGTCACTGCTGTTGCTTCGCTTTGGGCTTCTGGAACGAACGTGAAAGAAGAAGAAAAGAAAATCGACAAAGTCAAGGAGGACGTACCTAAGCCAAAGAAATTGGCCGCTTCGAGTCCATTGAAGTTCCCCGTGTCTGCTTCGAGTTCGACTAGTTCAATAGGCGAGGTACCTGCTAGTAGCAATGGTGTTGGGAAGCGTTCGACCGCTGGCTCTAGCTCGGGGCCTGGAAAACGACCTGGGGTGAAACCAGCTTCGGCTCTTGCGCCTACGGTGGTATCTTCTTCACATGCTACGCCTACGCTGTCGAGTACGGCTTCTTTGGCTAGGCCTCCTGGACAGAGTTCACCTCCCAAGGCTAAGTTTGCGACTAAAGTTCCTTTGACGACTATCAGCGAACTCCCTTCTTCCGAAGGTGGGTCTAGAACTAGGGCTTCGTCTGCTGGAGCTGGTAATAACAAGGTGTTCCTGTCTGCGACATCGTCGTCATCGATGGGTGAAGCAATGAAGCCTGTTGTCAGTGTGGCTAATAAAGGGAGCGCAGCGGCGGGGTTGAAGGCTTTCACTGGTGGGATTGATTCTAAATCAGGTATTGGGGCGACGGCTTCGAAGAGGAGTTCGATGCCTGCTTCTATGCCTTCTACCCCTCCGACCTCTACGTCATCAGCGGGGACGGGTGAGTTGGCGTTCGGTCAGGCGAGGCTGAGAGATTTGATCCGAAAATACCAAGGACAGGCATCGTGATACTGGTTTTTCTGTCTTACCTTTTTGATCTCCTTTTTACTTTATTTTCCTTCTTTGTCTCTCGATCATCTGTGGTAGGATGCTTGGACTAGTTTTTTTCTAGCGGGAAAATCTCTTAATGATCTGAATTGGCCTATTCTGCATATTACTTCTAGGGCGCATATAATTCTTATAAACTCGCATCGGCTGCTCTGATTTCATTGTTTTGTCTCTCTTTATAGTACATTTGCATGTTCGATTTGTCGTATTCGGTCTGTTACTGACGTTGTTGTATCCATGGTCATACTTACAATTCTCACTGTGCCTCCTAGGTGTTTTGGCGTCGTCTGTTTCTTCTTTTTCTCTATCCCTTAATCATACATAGTGCGTAAATACACACAAGTGTTTTCAAACGTTTTTCAACACCTACATATTGATATCTTTCTATAGCATTTCCGTTCCACACCGTTGCTATTGTTCTTTTTCCCCTCTTTATGCCTGTAACGATTTTCACGACCACATTTTAATGTATAATCTCATTTTTGCACTAAGTATGAAAATGACCTCGAGCGACTATGTGGAGCTGTGATGAGAAAAAAAAAGGCAATCGGGCTGATGTATCTACCTCCTGAGTCCTGCAACATTCATTTGTGTTTTGCTCTAGCTCGATTTTATTGGTTCTACCAGGGGATAGTGGGCTAAATTGATGTCACCAGGCTGAGGTACATGGAAACCCCAACCCGTATGGCGGGTACGGGTTTTTCCACGGGTACTTATACCCGATTAGCCTATGGGTCTGAGTCTTGGCAAGTTACCCGGCACTAACTTTTCGTTTCAAGAAACAAGGAGTCTCCAGAATAGTGTATTTTTGACTGCCTCAGCCAAGGCAGGATCCGATTATGGGCCGTCGCTTTCGGGCGGCATTGTACGAGGCCTTATGACGTGATGGGAAGGAGATAAGATTATCGATATGCCAAATGGATTTGTGAAATGGAAACAAGCGAGCGTTTTAGTAAGGACGAGCTTAAGGGGCCTCGTAATTGAAATAAGCTTCAGAGAGATCAAGTACAAGTTCCAGCACAGAAAGTATATTCCAGTTTGTGATGGCAGGAAGCAAGGACAATCGGATGCAAATGCATCCAAAATGGCCGTACTACAAAATAGGGGCTACATATCTCCAAACAAATCTGAGCTCAGCACCAAAAATGAATTCCAACATGCTTTGCTGAGATGTTTCAGTTTTAAATCAGAAAAAAAAATAGAAGAGGAGGGACTAGAAAAAAGAAATGATTTTTGAAAGGATGTTATTTAGTATTCATGACTATGACACTGGTAAAATTAGACTCTGGAGTCAATCCGAAAGTGACATCCAGGATTCAAGGATCTGTATGCCATGTCACTTGGTTATGCTCACTGTTGTGGACACCCTTGAGGACACAATTTTTTGTATAGTGTTGTCAAGCCTCGTCATTTGACTCTACCTTTGAGGTCGAGTGCCTGTTGGCTCCGGCTACCATAATGCCGGTGTCTGGAGTGGGGGGTCGTCTCGAGTGGGTTGAGTCAGCCGTTTTGTGACTTCACTACAAAGTAGCCTCAAATTTGTTAGTAGCGAATGTATTGTTGTATAGATATTTGTATACATTGCTTGATATTGGTGCATATTCAGTTTTTTGCCAGCAATACACTGATAGTCTCATGGGGTATTGTATGTGATGTTACTTATTTTACGGCTGTGATGGCTCTATTTCAGCGTCAATTGACCATGTCTAAAGTGTTTTCCGTGAGTCACGAGTCATTAGATAGACTGGGCTCGAGTCTCCAAAAATGTGCATGACTACTGATATTGTCGTAATCTAGCTCTTATCTTTAGTCTAGTCTCGTGCACACACGTGATTTTTGTATAATCCATCTAAGGCTAGTCATTTGACACTACCTTTGAGGGTATTGATTTCACCTGTCTATCATCAAGTGTCAGTCTCTTTCAGCTCTCAAGAACTCAGTGTAGATCACCACTGGATTACTCTCTGGTTGTATTTTAGGGCCAATGCCACCACTATCATGTCATTTTTTAGTCTGTAAAAGGACATTTTAACTTTTAAGTAAAGGCTGTGGTTTGTCAATATTTGACATTGGATATGTTGCACAGCCCTTCACTAATGTCATTGACCCTATTTAGTTTGTGGTACTGAGGCTTGATGATCTGGGAGAATAACAAGAAATTGTGAACATGGAGATGAGACTGAGGAGCAAAGAACCTTGTAGAATTCGAAGTTGAGGGAAAGATCTCCAGAGAAAACTCAGAAGCCAACTCTTAACAACAGAATTTTACACACCAGAAGGTCTTTTTCACACTGGGCGCAAGCTCATGGGAAGCAGACGGGTTGGCTGCTTGACAGGCAGCAGGTCAAGCAGCAGAACTGGAGCCAACCTGGAGCCGGTTATTTTGATAAAGAGCTCAGGGTCGAACAAAGGGCAAGTGCAAATGAGATCTGAGATCTCAATATATTTACTACTGTACTATTACGACCATATGTTCGCATAACGCATCACACACCTCCTACGAGCTTGGGTCATTTGATATTTCGTAACGCGTACCAGGTACCTTTGAACATGTGTCCGGCGAATCCCGTCACGCTCCCCAAAAATGGATTTTTACTTTCAAATCAAATTTTTCGGCCGTAAAACAAGAAATTAAAGTGCGAACAAAAGTATAAATATGTTTTGCGGAACATTCCGCAAATTTTTACATCAGATTCTTACGCTTCTTGCCAGCTGTCAACGCTTTTGATCCCCCTTCTCTCTTTACCACCATGTTCCCCCATGGATCCACATTGGTAAACTGCCAGTCCTTATCGAGCAATTGGGATGACTTCATTTTTGCTCGTTTACCTCGCCCTAACTCAACTGCAACAGCTTGAGGGACCTCAGCATCGGGGTCCTCTGACTCCGCCAATCTTATCAAGCTACCATCTTCACATTCTACCACACCCTCCATTTCCTCGGTAGCCTCAGTAATAATGTGATCAATGACCGTGTCCATAGGCAAGTCACAAGAGTCGTTGAAGTCACTGGAATCCGCAAAGGGTGGTTCTTCTTCGTCATTGTCGGAATCGGTACTTGAAGATGTCTGTCCGTTATTTCGGCATGTCCGTTTTTTTGTAATTGGGTCCGGTGCACAGTCATCATTGGTGAGTTTTAGGTGAAGGTCAGGATGAGTGGTTTTTAGCCCTGACAAAGCCCGTAGGGTGGATTGTTTTGTCAGGGACTCCTGTGACAGGTTGTATTCCTTGACACGACACAGCTCAAAAGCCTACATTGTTAGTTCAAAACAATTTGTATGTCATGATCATTTACCTTTTTGACGAGCCGCGGTTTATTGATGTCGTGGTAAGCTTTGACTATCCATCCCAGCGCTCGATCACGAAGGACTGGTAGGGACATATCCAATGTCACGGCCGCACTACCAGCTACCAACTGCTTCAATACTTCCGCAACTATATCTGCATGGGCTGACCGCTTCAAAGACTGCTTCAAGACTCATTGAATACCAACATCGAGAGGTTGGAAAACCGAGGTGCAGTTTCCAGGAACGAAGATAACAATAATGGTTGGGTGGGTCTTTTTTATCCAGCTCAGAAAGGCTTCTGACTTGTGGACAGACCAACAATCAATCTTCCAAATTGACTGCTGTTCTTCGGGGGCTTCAATCTTCAACTCGCGCTTTTTTCGTTCGAAGTAGGGTGCGATGATGTCATTCACAAGGGATTTCATCGTGTTTTGGGTGGACCAGTATGTCTTTGTCTTGGATGGCTCTAGCTTAAAGCCTAATTGCATCGCTTCTCTGTAGTATGGGGAGCTATTACTTGGGCATGATGCTGCAGTACCACCCAGGAAGATCGCTTGGAAGGGAAGGACTTCGCCACTAGCTGAAATTGAGGGTACAAGGGTAAATGCTCGTTTTTCGTCCTTTCCTACTCCCGCTACCTGTTTGTCTCCCCGTTGATGCCATGTCGTGCCGCTCCCTTGCTGGTAAACCAGCTGAGTTTGATCTGTATTAACACAAAGTTCTGCAGGTACCGCATAATTGCGAATGACGTAGGCCTCCCGCAAGTAGGATTCCTCAAGAATGTCGTTGACGTTCTCAGGTAGCTTTTGTGCTGCCCGAGTGG
The DNA here is from genome assembly GCA_004369135.1 of Dendrothele bispora CBS 962.96. Lineage (NCBI taxonomy): Eukaryota > Fungi > Basidiomycota > Agaricomycetes > Agaricales > Dendrothele > Dendrothele bispora. The sequence goes on from ML179387.1 coordinate 60,214, forward strand.
TGCTTCTCCAACTCCAGTTCAAGTTATTGACGATGTACTTGCGGACAAAACTTTCGGAGCAACGGAATCGGGAACTGTCAGAGAGGTCTTGCTCGAAGAGAAGTGGAGGCTGTGGAGCTTCTTCCTGAATTATGGCAACCATGATTGCACGTATCAAAATAGAGTCCAATATAACACCAGCTTCCCGCATTGACCTCAACTGCTTCTCAATCTTTTTAGCCAACGAAGGGTAACCTTTCTGAAGTCCTGTGAGTATTTTTTGCTGTTTTCATGTCTAATCTCACTCACCAAAATACCTCGTCGGGTTGTATGTGAATTACCTCTCTTAATGTTTTTGAGAATTCTGTCCCTCCACTTGTAGATTCCTCTAGCCCTTGCCTCTCGGTCCATCCATCGGCCAACGACTTGTGGGGTGAGGTTTTTAAACGTTTCTGGATTTTTGAGCTTTGAAATGCGGACAATGTCAACAGGACGCCAAGGTTTCCCTGCTTGCTTCGCTGCCTGCTCGATCTGTACAAATATGTGGGGTTGGAAGTAATTCATCCGCTGTGCAACCTTCTGTCGCTTTGTCGGTTTGCGTCCCCGACTCTCATGTTCTTTTGCCTTTGTACGGACCTCAAACTTGAAGCCTCGCTTTGGATGGGAAGCCTTGCAGAGATCATTGTTTGGTTGGTTGGAGTCGTCCGTTTGCTCGAGCTGGAGCTTTGGCTTCAAAGAATCTCGTGCCTATTTGAAGGTGAATATCGGATACTTATGAACATAAAACTTGAACACTTACACTCTTCAGACGCCTGTTGACAGGTTGACCTTTTGCTATCTTCTCGTCCCGTTTTCTGTCTCTGTGGGCCTTCGCACGAGCTGCATTCAGCTTTCTCTTGTGTGCGTCCCGCTCCTGCTTCTTAATTTTCTTCTTCTCCTCCGCTCTATCTCCTTCCTCCTTCAGTTTCTCAAACCGATATTTTCTTTGTTCCTCTAGTTCCTCTTTGCTCGATTCTCTCAGAAACAAATCAAGTCTTGTTTGCTCGAGACGGGGACCATCATCCCTGCCAGTCGCTTTTTGGGCTTTTAGAGTGGGAACTGGTGACGAGGAACGGGAAGTTGAAGAGCAGGAAGAACCGGATAAGACTACAGACTCATTGTCTGTATCTGAATCCCTGGCCTCGGCCTGGGTCAAATTGAGTGGTGGGATTGGCTGGTAATCGTCTAGGTGGTGCTGACGCTTCTGTTTTTCAGGGCTTGGGTTCGGAGTTGGTGCTAATGGGTGATATCTTGAACGCTTTTGGGCAGTTCCCACAGGGGTCTGTGGACACACGGGAATGTTGTTGGCAGTCAATTCCAGGCTGACTGGAGAAGAAGTGGATACAGGCATTACAAAGGTAAATTTTGCATTCTCTGCAAGGTCCGCGAGGGTCGCTGAAGTTGGGTCAATGCCAGGTGCCTCCTGTAGCTCAATGTCTGTTGTCGTGGACGGCTCAGACAGAAAGCTTTCTTCGTCGGAGTCAACAGTCTATACAATGGTATTAGCTCCAGTTCTTTGATTCAGAAAATAGGTAACTCACCATTCTGGCATACCGTTCAGCAATCTTTGACATCATTTGCAGCCTCATACAAGCCACGTTAGATCCATCCCAAGCGACAATACCATCTTTCGAGTGGACATATGTATCGATAGCGTTCAAGGCAGATAATCCACATGATACCGTGTCATTTTGTTGAGCGACAGAAAGGTGGTCAATCGAGTATGCAGACCAGGTATGCCGGTTTTTCCATTGCATGTATGCATCGATTAACCGTGGAGGCATGACTGATGTCTTCTTCACACAGAGCGAGTCACCATACAGGAAGTGACACCCTTTGCCGTCGATCGCCAGTGGTACCCAATGTTCTATTCCAGCTTTCTGCCCCTTGACCACTGGAAGCTTGCCAAGATGGACAACCGTCACAAAAGTCTTCCCCTCAACAAACACCTCATTCGCAATGCGCTGTAACCAATCACATCCTTCATAGTGCTCAACACCGTCGGTCATGGTACCATCATCAAGAGTGAAGATTCCAGCAATTTTTTCGGTGACTTCGGTTTTCCCAACAATGAATCGACTCGACAACTTCTCATCTTCCGTCACCTCCATCAATAACACTGCCAACATAGCATCCACTGCCGCACTGTCCATCCAATTGTTCCCCAGGAGCTGCCAAAGTTTATGAAGAGGAAGTCCGTCGGTAAAGTTTTTCATGTTGAAAGGTATGGTCTTCAATTGATAGAATACTATGTCGGCCTGTTGATGTAGAGGTGGATTTTTCTTGTTTGATCGACATTGATCTAGCCAGGTCTGAGCATGATGCCACGGTTTCGTGATAGTCCACTGGTGAGCTAAAGTGTTCCACCATGATATAACCCATAATGGAAAATGTGTCGGTTCCCCAGGTAGATGGGCGTATTTTATGGATTGAGCACCATCCAACCAAGCCTCTCGCGAAAACGTATGGAGTGCAATGATAGTGTCTCGGCTAGGAAGAGGTAGCTTCTGAAGGAGTAGCAAGATGTCTTTGGAAGTAATGGCCCCGATTGGTTGAGAAGAGAAGAATGCTGATGGATTGACTGTTATTTGAACAGAAGACGGTGTGATTGTTGGTAACGGCAGTGTAAGAACATCCCATATAGAATGATGGTGATTAGGGAGGAGTTTTTTAGCATCTTTAGGAATGAAAAACTGTTTTTTGGCTTCTTTTCGCTGTGATAGAGAGGCATATTGCCATGTTTTCGAGACTGTCGTCGTGATGTTGAGATGAAAAGAAGTATAAAATTTCTCCGGCGGCCTATGGCCACCAGTATCGCGTAACGCATAATGTGACCCTCTGAACATCATGACTTCTAAAAGTATCGCGTCATGCTCAAAGTGCGTGAACTTTTGGTCGTAATAGTACAGTATTTAACATGCTCGCCAGCCTTTGTTCTGATTGGGCCCAGGTTGGCTGCTTGACCTGCTGCTTGACCTGCTGCCTAGTGTTGCACGTGACTCGACTCGACTCCAGCTAGTCGATTTTTAGTCGAGCCGAGTCGGACTAATGACTCGTGACTCTGGCAACTTTAAGTCACTTGAGCAAAATTGAGTCATTAGCTGAATAATCACACCTTTTTTGGTAATTGAGATGTAGTACACAGCTGAATTACCCGTATTGGTAATAGTTACTCATTTTGGATGTATTAAATTCTATTCAATAATATATTCACATATTAATAAATTAACTACATAGACGACTCGGCTGACTCAACTGACTCGAGTCGACTCCGGAGTGGAGTCACCAGATTTGGAGCCGGAGTCAACTGGAGTCGAGCTGAAGTGAGTCATAGCCGAGTCTCGGCAACACTACTGCTGCCTGTCAAGCAGCCAACCCGTCTGCTTCCCATGAGTTCACGCCCAGTGTCAGTGTCACCTTTCTGCAAGAATTTTTTTATATTCTATTTTTCAACACAATGGTTTTGATTTCCAGCCAAGTACTTCAAGTTCTCCAACTGTTCACAACATCTACTTTGAAATTATTAGAGATCTGTCTGGCCACTCATAATGACAGAATCCCCTTCTTTCCTATGTTCATACTCATACCTTTATATCAGTACTTTTAGTCCTATTATTGGGTTTTTAGCACGTGTAGGCACTGCTGGAAATTGCTTATATAATCTAACAACAGCATCAATCTGTCGCGAAAAAAAATTCCACACTTACCACCCTCATTTTGAGATTTTGACAGTCAAGATGGGCCTATCAGATGTCCCAAGCTAGATTAGCCGTGGTGATACTGATATGTGCAGCAGGACTACTGTCGGAATTTTCGGTCTGTAGATGCTTATCTAACACTGTCAGCAAATTGCAGGATACTCGTTTGAGTAGCACGAACTGCAAAATTCTGCTTCAAAACTACCACAATGCATTCTAAATATAATATAGTATTACTTCAGATTTTTTTATCTCTTCCAGACGAGTTGATGAAGTTTCAAAACGAAATTTTTTTATGTGGGAAATTCCTTAAGTTATGTCAGCAAGGCCAGCAGTGCCCGCGTCTATTATATTTCACCAGACTACATATACACTCGTAATGAGTGATACCCGTGTCTTTCGTATGTTCATGGTCATACCTTTATACTACAGTACTATGGGCTTCTTGAGTGACTTTTATAGAAAAGATGTCATGATAGATGATTCAGCTCTGGTGAACCTTGTTACATGTAACATGAGAGAGACAGGGATGATATCAGATATATTCAGTATTTGGCTCAAAGTAGGGATACAAGGTTTTATGGAAATGTAACAGTAAGAAAGACAGGTAATAAGGAAAAGACAAGCATAACAATCATCAAGTACATCTTGCAAGGCAGTAAATATTCTAACTAATTATTTTTGGTGCATACCAGCCAAGTCTCAGGCCAGTTTTCACCAAAAGCAAAGTTACCCCAATCTATTTTAATGGCAGGATTGTCAGCATCTGGAGGAATTGTTAACACCTGTCTGGTATCCTGAAAGCAACCTCTAAGTTGATATGGGAGCCAAAGTATGAGGTCTGAGGAGCATTGAAGTGAGTATAACCAGCCTTCAGAGTTAATACCACAGAGATGGTTTGGTGGAGAATGTATATATGAGAAATCTGGTTTGAATAGGTCAGACTGAAGTGTGGTAAGACTGTCTGCAGATAAGGAAAATTTCAAGTCAGTTAAACATAGAGAAGAGGTCATTGATGGAGCTGAGCCAGTATGACCCTGCAGGGGCTCAGGCTGGCCCAGAGGGAGTTCAGTCCAGGAGTCCCATATCCTGATTGTTTTATCATGTGATCCAGATACTATGTACCTGCAGTCTGGAGAGTATTCCACTGACCAAACCCCATCAGTATGGCCCTGCAGAGGCTGGCCCATAGGTTGTCCAGTCTGAGGATCCCATATCTTGATTGTCTTGTCCTCTGATCCAGAAACTATGTGTCTGCTGTCTGGAGAGTATGCCACTGACCAGACTGACTCAGTATGGCCCTGCAGAGGCTGCCCCACAGGCTGTCCAGTCTGAGCATTCCATATCCTGATTGTGTGGTCATCTGATCCAGACACTATGTTTCTACTGTCTGGAGAGTATGCCACTGACCAAACCCTGCCAGTATGGCCCTGCAGAGGCTGGCCCACAGGCTGTCCAGTCTGGGAGTCCCATATCCTGACTGTGTGATCAAAGGATCCAGACAATATGTGTCTGTTATCAGGAGAGTATGCCACTGACCAAACCGACTCAGTATGACCCTGCAGAGGCTGTCCTACAGGCTGTCCAGTCTGAGAGTCCCATATCCTAACTGTCTTGTCATCTGATCCAGACACTATGTGTCTGCCATCTGGAGAGTATGCCACTGACCAAACCCTGCTAGTATGGCCCTGCAAAGGCTGGCCCACAGGCTGTCCAGTGTGAGAGTCCCATATCCTGACTGTCTTGTCATTGGATCCAGACACTATGTGTCTGCTGTCTGGAGAGTATGCCACAGACTGGACAAAGTGAGTATGGCCCTGCAGAGGCTGGCCTACAGGCTGTCCAGTCTGAGAGTCCCATATTCTGATGGTGTTGTCAAAGGATCCAGACACTATGTGTCTGCTGTCTGGAGAGTATGCCACAGACTGGATGAAGTGAGTATGGCCTTGAAGAGGCTGATCCAGAGTCTGTCCAGTCTGAGAGTCCCATATCTTGACTGTGTTGTCTGGAGAGTTTGCCACTGGCAAAGCCTGTTCAGTACAGCCCTGCAGAGACTGGCCCACAAGCTGTCCAATCTGGGAGTTCCATATCCTGACTGTCTTGTCTCTTGATCCAGACACTATGTGTCTACTGTCTGGAGAATATGCTACTGAACGGACCCAGTCAGTATGGCCCTGCAGAGGGTGACCTACAGGCTGTCCAGTCTGAGAGTCCCATATCCTGATTGTGTTGTCAGGGGATCCAGATACTATGTGTCTGCTGTCCGGAGAGTATGCCACTGACCAAATTGAGCTAGTATGGCCCTGCAAAGGCTGCCCCACAGGCTGTCCAGTCTGAGAGTCCCATATCCTGACTGTGTTGTCATATGATCCAGACACTATGTGTCTACTGTCTGGAGAGTATGCCACTGCCCAAACTGCACCAGTATGGCCCTGCAGAGGCTGGCCCATAGGCTGTCCAGTCTGTGAGTCCCATATCCTGACTGTCTTGTCAGGGGATCCAGATACTATATGTCTGCCATCTGGAGAGTATGCCACTGACCAAACTGAGTCAGTATGACCTTGCAGAGGTGGGCCCACAGGCTGTCCTGTCTGAGAGTCCCATTTTCTGACTGTGTTGTCAAGGGATCCAGACACTATGTATTTACTGTCTGGAGAGTATGCCACTGAGTTCACTTCATCAGTATGGCCTTGCAGGGGCTGACCCACAGCTTGACTAGTCTGTGAGTCCCATATCCTGACTGTCTTGTCTCTTGATCCAGATACTATGTGTCTGCTGTCTGGAGAGTATGCAACTGACCAGACAATGTCAGTATGGCCCTGCAGAGGCTGACCTACAGGCTGACCTGTTTGAGAGTCCCATATCATGATTGTATTGTCATCTAATGCAGCCACTATACTTCTTCCATCTGGGGAATATGAAATACAGAGTATACTGCTTGAGCAGGGCATTATCTTGACTGCCCCTAACCAATTTCTCAACTGCCCTTGTTTTCCTATCCCCACAACATTCTTCAAATGGTCTTTCAGTAATTGGAAGCTATCTAGTTGTTGCAAACTAGATGCAATGGCCAAAGCTGACACATATAAATGTGGAGTGCTTTTGTTTATTGCTGGAAAATACCAATCTATGACACCTTGCATTTCATTTAGAATCTGATGAAGATATTTTAACTAATCAGAAAAAAATCAGTCTCTTTCCATATATTATACCATAAAACACTTACATTATGTAGGTCTGCCCATTCTTTAGCATTTTCAAATGATTCATTATACTTATGTAACTTCCCCATCAGACTTAGACATTCTATCCAATATATTAACCACTTTTGTGTCCCAAACATCAACACTTTTTCTTTAAGGTCACTCATGTCAGAAAGTTCCCTTGTCTCCACTATATGGTTGCTCCAATATAAACAACTATACTGTAGCTGAGGTGAGATAAACTTTGCAACCCTCTGATGAATTGGATCCTTAACAACCTCTGAATTTTTCAAACATGATGTCTCCAATTTACAGATATTGAATTTAAGCTCAGATGTCAACACTGTCATACATATTTTTGAGACTGTCATGTGTGCATCTTTCTGGTTTATGAACCACCTTCCAAATTGATTTTCTTCATATTCCAAAGTCAGAAACTCTCTGAAGGATAAGTGGTTGTGAAATCTTCCATCATGTTTATATATTACTGCTTCAAGATTCTGCAAAACCCCTTCAGTGATGTCAGAGAATATGCCCTCAATGCTCAATAGCTGTGTTAATGTCTCTTCTAGCATAGGTTCCATTGCAACTACAAGAACACTCATCACTGTTTTGAAATATTCATAATTGTCCTTCAAAGAAAAAGTTTCTTTCAGTACAATGTCATACAATTCATAAAGCCCTTGATATGGGCTTCCTGTTGTATCTTGTGCCTGTCCAGTCTCAAGGACAACATTCACCCTATGCTTTTTATTTACACCTTTTCTTATAAAATTCAGGGCTGTGACAATCCAAATGAAAAGTCCATCTGCCTTTGTAACTAGACCATTCATCTGTTCAGAAGTAATTTGATTTTTTTTGAATTTTGATTTGATATATGTTTCAATATCTGAGTTGGTGTCATAGCCTCTTGTGAGATCAAAACTGGCAACATTGGACATTTCCAAAGCCTCTTTGATATCAGAATGGGGTCGACTAGTAATGACTATCCTGAGCATAGATACTTCATTACAAAGTGTCACCAAGCTATTCAGCAATATTTCTCGTTCATCCTCTTGTCCCCATTCATCAAGACCATCAATAATTACCATGATAGTTTTGCTCATCAGCTCCTGTTCAAATCTGGCCGGGATTAAGAATGTGTTGAGCTGCTCTTCTAATGGTAATGTTACAGCATTTAGAGATGGATCATGCTTGAAAATGTTCAGTAGACTGTCCCTATATGTTGGGCATATTTGTGACAGATGATAGCAAATTGTGGGCACCAACAAAGATAATTCACTAGTCTCTTTACCCTTGACACAGTGGAAAGTCAATGCAAGGGAAACACTACTCTTCAGATTCTCTCTGACTCTGGAAGCCAGAGAAACTGCCACTGCACTTTTACCAGTACCAGCAATGCCAAAGATCCAAGCAACATTTTGTTCATTGCTGGTAATCCATTTCTCCAGATCTTGAAGTACTTGCTCCCTAGTTCCTTCCATGCATTTGTAAGTTTTTTGTGCAGGATTCATAATGGGCCCCAGTCTATCTTTGAGGATGTCGTCTAGGGGTAGGATGGTTAGTATTACTTAGCAATATATCACTCAACTTGAAAAATACTTACTGTAGTAATTATTGACATTCAAGTCTCTCCCAGCATTGTTTATGGTTGCATGGCTGAAATTGTTGTTTGAGGCATACTCAAAAAACTGAGAATGTTGGCCTGCAAAGTTTTTTATCAGCAAGTCAAAGAGTAATCATATTCTCTCAACCTACGTGGTGAATTCTGAATCTGGTTTCCTGCACTCTCAAAGCTGGTAACAACAATTAGATTGTTTCCTGGTGTATTATCTGGGACCATTCTTGTTTCAAGAATACTATTGTTGCCTGGAAATTTCATTAGCAAGTTTACAAATAATTATATTGTCCACCTACCAGATGGATTCTGATTCTGACTTTCAAAGTTTCTATAGCCAGTAACAGCGACTGGGTCATTGTTGTTTCCCAGACTATCCATTCTTGTTCCAAGGGTGACACTATCATTGCCTGTAAAAATTTCATCAGCCATTAAACAAATACTTAACCAGAATTATATTTTTTTCACCTACCTGGTGGTACCTGATCCTGACTTTTATTTGTGATGTTCCCCAAGCCAGCGTTTTCTTGTACATTCTTTATTCCTGTTCCAAAATTGGCACTATCATCTTTGATTTTGTACCCAAGGAGTACATTCAGCCTCTGCTCCCAAATCTGTTTGTTGTGATGCATGACGGATGCCAAAGTAGAAGGACAAATTCTAAAGTTATCCAACTGCACGTGAGGATTAGATAAATTCTATTGACTTAGCCGGGAAACCTTAATTCTCAACTTCAAACCTTAAAAACCTGCCTCATGTTTCAATTGAAACCGATCCGTTATTCTCAGCTCATTGTATTTGCTTCTCATGTCTTCTCTTCATCATGTCTCCATTTGTCTCGGGGAATTTCTCTGAGTTGAAAGTGTAGGTACCTATTACATTACATATACATAGAGTGTCAAGTACATCACTGCGCGTGGCAGATACGAGGCCGGTTTTTCGACTGCTGTAATAAAATAAGTAAATAAGTCTGAGCAGTGTTTGAGACCCAAATGGGGATGACACACGATTTCGACTGCGATCTCTTGTTTTGATTTTCTTCTCAAGGCTCACCAGACTACAGCGCTGACCCATCATGGCTCCTAGACGATGAATTGTTTCTAGTTTTGATAGATTTGTGAGGCGGCTGATGATCAAAGATGATCAAGATGATCCTTAGCGCCCTTTTACAGCGTTCCTACTTTTACATTGAGTAGTATTTGCACGCTAGAGCAGTGGGGTAGCATGACTGAGAATCGCTATCTACCAAAGCTATCAGTGAAGAACCGTGACGGAGACAAGACATACACGTGTATCGAGAAACTTGGGCTCTCGGACTCCGAGTCTGTTCTCGATGTCGGTGACTATCCCTTCGAACACAAAAAGATCGTTTGCAACCCACAGTGACTGATCCCGTCGCACAAAAAATAGAAGGTGAAGAATCGCACTGATTTCGGACACTATCCGGCTAGGCACTCTTTCAAAAGTTCGATTGACATATGTATGTGGTATAGTTTAACTGTAAAGTTGATACAAGCTTCCTTAGCGACATCAAAATCATATCTCCAAATATCAAGGTTTGCGCAGTGCCATTGATCCCCCGAGCGGAAACCTCCCGAACTGGTGTTCCTGAGTGGACTGTGGCAAAGTGGTATAAAAACTCGAGGTATAGAAGGGTATTGACATCAAGCTAGCCTCTAAGGCCTCTACGCTATACTTCCTTCATTATTCCTAGATATTGTCTCAACCAACAAGATGTCACTCTCGAAAACAGGAATTTTACCTCTCAATCTGGGACTCCTACTCCTCAGCACTAGCTTGAGTCTCTATTCCAGTGTCTTCTGCATGCCAGTACATAGCAGAGACGCGTCCAGTGTCGAGGACTCTCAACAAGCCTTCACTAATGCAGGGCTTGTCGGAAGCGTTGTACCAACATTTACTCCTTCTGCTATTCTCTCTCCGATTTATACTACCAACCCATCCAAAGGGGTCAAGTTTGCTCCTGGAGCCAATTTGACTACGGATCGTAAGTGCAGCCAATAACGACTTTGAGTGCTCAAACACTGGGTGCTGATAAGTCGATGGAATGATAGAAACGAAGACCCAGCCTGAATTTTGGTTAACCTATGACGATCCATCCTTCCGTAAGTTTCCCTCTTGTCTATTTACCCTCATTTCGCTCACCCTCTACATCTGGACGTAGTAAACGAACGTTTCGTCATCGCCCTCATTGACCCCGATGCACCTACTCCAGACGATCCCGAATTCGCTCAAGTAAGGCACTTCATTGGTGGGGACTATGTCATTAGCAGTACACAACCTTCGGGAACCGCTCGGTTGACAAACCTGTCCAATGCTTTGGCGGAATATGTATCGCCTGGACCCCAGAGCGGGTCGGCTCATCGGTGAGTTCAAAAGCGCCGCGATTTCTCTCGATGTTGATTCCATTATGGGTAACAACGAAACTTGAAATTTTGACAGATACACGTTCCTTGTATACACCCAACCTCCGGATTTTTCCTCCGTCGCCCCTACTTTAGTCAACTCTTCCACTTCTCTAGACGCCATCGTCAACTTCAACATCTCAACCTTCGTTTCCGCTGCAGGGTTACAAGAACCTATCGCTGGAACTCTATTCTATGAGGGTCCACAAAACTCTACGGAAGCTGTGTCGAATGAGCAAAGCGCCGTGAAAGAAGTCGACGTGATGCCAGGTGGAGTAGATCCTGAAAAGGCGAAGGAGGATTTCGAGAAAAGTGGGCTGGTACCAGACGTAGTAGAAACGTTTGAGCCAAAAGCAGTGTTGGACGTGGCTTTTCCCGGAGAGGAGAGTCCGGTATATGTGGTCGAGGGAGGGAATCTTACGGTTAATCGTGAGTTTTCAACGAGTGTGGAAATGTCTCTCCGTATATATGCTGATAATTATAATCCAGAAACGGGTCTGATGCCTACCTTCTGGTTGACTTATAATGACTCTTCTTTATGTGAGTATGCTTGTACTATCAGAACTCACTACCTCCTTGAATTCTTATAATCAACCACTAATAATGTCTTATCCTTTTAAAGTAAACCAAACGTTTATCATCACCATGGTCGATCCGGACGCTCCGAGCCCACAAAATCGATCCTTCGCTCAAGTGAGACACCTCGTTTTAGCGGATGTACGAATCAACGGATCTGCCCCAGAGGGGACAGCGTTATTGACTAATTCAACCCCTGCGCTGTCGGAGTATGTTCCAACCGACCCACCCGCAGGTCCTCATCGGTGAGTAAGAGATAGAAAGAACCGTCTCGAATCATTATCTGTCGTTATTCATTCGCTCACCGGGACATTTGGCTGATTGTTACCTCTAGATACACTTTCCTCTTGTGGAATCAACCCCCTACGTTCAGTCGAGCTTCTGCTTCCGCGAACTTCGATCCTGCCGCTCCTGTGGGGTTCAATGTTTCTGAATTTGCGAGTCAGAATGGGCTGGGACAGCCCGTTGCAGGAACATTCTTCTTCGAAGGGCCAGATAGTAGTACTGGGGATATTACTGGTGCGACTAATGATAACAATGGGATTGAGATGACGCGGATGAATGGATGGAGCTTGTTGGTTGGTGTGGTGGGTATCGCTTTGATATGGTTGTAGAGGATAGACTCAGGTCTTATTTATTCGTTTACCGCTGATACTTTGTTACAATATAGTTAGAGATGTAGAGACGCAGAGACGTAGAGACTTTATCTGCTACAAGAGGATATCTTATTTATTCACTATCCGATAATACGAGCAGTTACTTATCTTGATTCATCGATTATCATAGAGTGGTATCCGAGTCAGAAAGAATTGCAGAAGTTTTTGCTTCCGGATGTGGCTCTGCGTGATGCAGAAGTGGCACCTTCATAAAAGTTTATTCATTTACGTCTGTAGTTTGCGCAGAAACCCAAGGTGGTACGACTACTACATCAACTATACAAGAGTTCGGTATTTGAGCTAGGAAGAAACAGTTTAGAGATCGATAACATGTAGGAGCTATGCACACTTCAACTCTATATTAGACTTAGCAAAAAAAAGCGTAGTCGTGTTTGACAATCGACAGCATCTTCGATATTCTGTTGGGTCTTCTGTAGCTGGCAGCGTCTGGTACAATAGGTACTAATCCTCGCCGTACAATCTATATGTAATTGTTATTCAAAATGTCCAACGACGGTACAGTAGGTACAACGTCCAAACGCCAAAATTCCAAATCATCCATCGGCGTCTCCCAAGTAGCTCCATTCTCATCATTCTATCCCTCTTCCCCATATTTTCTTCGCATGACTTTTTTGTTCGTTATTCTCTGTCACTTCTTTCACAAAACCAACATTCCCAAAACCAGCGAAACCATGACCACTGCTACCCCAACCACCTCCCTACCTGCTACGAATAATATCTGATCATGAGAAGGAGCAGCGCTACTGCTATCTCTCACGATCGCAAACACTGGTTGCTTCTTGAACACTTTCATGTAATTGATGCTCCACGACGCGTTCTTGGTTTGGAAAGAAAAGAGTATTCCAGTGTTAAAAAAGAGATGTTTTCTTTGTGTGACATCTTGAACCAAACTCACCTCAAAGTTACTCGGATCTTTCAATCGATCGGCACATGTACCTGGACATCCAGAAGTCGCGTACGAGTTGCCTGCCCAATCACCGCAAAAGGTTATATCTTTTCAACGAATGGAGCAATAGAGTTTTTTGTTCTTTTTTTAGTAAAAGGGTTCTCTTTTTTTCTGGAGGGGAAGGAGAGAAGGGAAAGGTAAGAGGGTAGGGGAGACTCACCAAAAACAATCGAATGGTTCACGAAATTTTTTATCGGATCACAACCTCCAGGCTCGAGAGCGGCTACTGGTGAACCCCATTGTGAAGGGTTCGGAGTGCCTCTGACGATATCTGCTGGAACGGCAGCGCGGAAGAAGGACCCTGTTTACGGAAAAAAAAAGAGGAAAGAATGATTAAGTTGCGAGTCAAGGTAAACACACAAGGAAAAAAAACTACTCACAAACAGCAATCCCGTTCTCATCCCACTTCATCGCAAATACACCTCCACCTTGTAAATTAAAGTCTTCTCCATACGATGCCCTACTCCATTCTTGAACACCGCAACCAGCGTTGGGAGGAATCGTTCCGTCACAGTTGGTGTTGTTCTGACCGTTGCTTTGCTGATATTATCAAGAATGAATGAGGATAAGATGAGTGAGACGGTGAGACTGAAATGAGCAAAGTAGAAAAGACTTTTGGAAGGATGTATCTAATACTCACGACTACAGCACCGGTGAAATTAGATTCTGGAGTCAAGAAACAATCAGGACCTGTATGCCATGTCACTTGGTTATGCTCGTTATCGTGAACTCCTTCGAGGATATCGATTTCGCCAGTCTATTAATGGATCGTTCAACGATAACGTCATTAGTCACTTTTCCCTTTCGAAAAAATAAAAACAAAAAAGTAGGGAAAAAGGAGGGAGAGAGGGAAAGCGAGAGAAGAAAGAAACAAAGAAAAGAGACTCACAAAAGGCCATTGACCTCCACCAACGGTCCACCAAGCCGGCCAGATTGCGCATCCCCAAGGTGCACGGTTAATGTCGAGGATGAAGAGTCCCGTATTGTATTGTGATATACTTGATATTCGTACGCTAGTGGTGAAATTGAAAAAGAAAATAGCGATAGGTTGAGTTAGATCATTGGATGGAAGAGAACGGAACACCCTCTCCGCTTGAGAAAGGGAACCTCGGAGAAGAATGGGCACCAGAAATAGGAACGGGAACGGGAACAGGAAATCGGAAAGAGGGATAAAGATAGAATGAGGTAGGAATAGAGCTCCGAGTTACACGAAACAACAACAACTGACGAGCTATTGGCAATAGCTAACAGCCAACAACGGGAGAAACTTAACCAACATACCTATTCCTGAACTCCCCATCAGCCAACCAAGTTGTATCGTCACCCTTCATAAACACCGTTCCGTCTTGGACATACGCGAGGCCGTTGTCTAGGGCAAAAGATTTGTTGACGTAACTGTGGATACCCAAAAAAAAAAAGAGGATCGAGGTCGGAGTTTGAGAAGACGCATGTATTTTTGGAGGAAAAGAGAGAAGGGAGAAGGTCGAGGCCAAGGGCTTACTTTACTGTTCCACTAGAAGAACCAAGAAAAAGTTAGTCAAAAGTCAAGTGAGTAGCGAAAACAAGGACGCACTGTGTAGGATCTATATCTGCGAAAAAGTTGAACCGACTTTTCAATGGTAATCAACATTTTCGCTCCAAAACGATGACTAAAGAGCCAACGAGCAAAAAAAAAAGAGAGACGCACTCGAAAAAGCTATCCCCCGAGTATTCATCCTGTGGCAGCCAAACGAAGAACGAGCCATTTGGATTCTGGTCATAAGCAGTGTCGTCTCTTGCCTTGATTTGCGGCGAAAAGGAGGAAGCAGAGAACAAGTCGTCAAGTGAAGGGAAATCAACGGACGCCGCGATTGTGTAGTGCGTTTGCAAGAAGAGTAGAGCGAGGACGGAGAATGGGAGGTCGTGGAAGTGCATGGTCATGGGTGTTGTGCAGTTGTGCAGGTCGTTAACAAGAAAAGTCGTTCAAATGCTGTAGTAGTAGTGTTGATGGTGGTGGTACGTATGACTTGAGGGAGAAGGAAAAGGTCCTCAATCAAGGGTCATGGTACGAGCCTCGGAGTCAAGAAGAAGAGGAAAGAAGAGGAAAGAAAGAGCCGAAAATAGAATGGATATGGGAAACGTGTGGGCCTGGGTGGAGATGAGCTGGTTGAATTTTATGTCAGCGCAGTCGGCACCATCATATCTCGTCATCTACTTATTCGACCCCACACGTGTAGACTGCGATACTTCGAAAGGGTTGTACGCTTTTTGGGTTGGAGTTCTCGAGGCCTCGGTGCGGATCATCTCTGGATTACTCTCCAGTTGCGTATTCCCAACGCCACCATACATCATGTCGTTTCTAGCCTGAAAAAAACCTTGACCCTTTGAGCAAAGGCTGTGTTTTGTCGGAGTCGACGTTGGTCATTGGATACTACGTTGCACGGTTCCAAGCCATTGGCCGATCCTATTGACCCGTGGTTAGTTTAGAGAATTGAGGTTTGACAATCTGGAGGAATTTGCTAACATGGAGAGGAACGAGGAGCTCTGGACATGTCGTAGAGTTCCGAGTTGAAGGAAGTCAGGAACGGTCAAGGGAAGGATCTCACGCAATACACGTGGCCGTCGCAGCTGTGCTTGCAGGATCGACAGCCTCATGCACAAACGTACCTTAATCATCGGTCCCTTTCGAGGTCCAAATACTGCTCCGGAAGCCCCGGAAAATATTATAGACCATACGAGTAAGGTACTGAGTAAATGCTGGGCACGTCACTCATTTTTTGGTGACAGGTTGAGAAGAACGGGCTCAAGCATCGTGGCCAATTGTCATTTTCTGGGAGCATGGTGCTACAGAAAGATTGATTCTTTTTGAGAGGAATCAATCACAAACGTAATCCTCACCTTGAATATGTTGTCTCAGTCTTGGTGTCGAACTCGGAACCAACTACGAGTTTCGCGCTTACTTATTAGATTACTAACGAGACTTGACAAAAAAAAAGCCAAATTTTATATCGGCTTGTCGTTCTCAATACAAAAAGAAGAGGCAAGTATTATTAACAGTCTCGGGTGGTTTAACAAACAAAGAAAGCAATCTCCCTTTCATTTTTTTTGTACCTCGATCTCGTCAGAACCTGTCTCCACAAACAAACTTTCAGATAAAAAATTCAAACTGTGACTCGAGCACACTCTTCAATTCCTGGCACGAGCCCACTATCTGCCCGCAAAACAAGAAGAAAAAAGAAAAGAGAGGATTGCATGTTTTGTTTTTCAATTAATGGGTCCGAGTACCAGGTCCAGATCTATTTATCTGTTTCCCTAAATATCAATTGAACCCCTCAAATTTTACCTTGTTTCCCGATAATCTGTCAGTTCTGGATCCTGCTCTTACTCAAAGCAGCGGAGTAAGCCCCACTTATTGGATACAATTCTTGGTTTGAGTCCTAATAACTAAACCGCTCTCTTCGTTCTTGATGGATATGGCTCTGGAGTCCGAGAGGTGGAGAAAAATAACGGGAGAGTAGGGAGGAAGTTGCCATAAGTACCTACATGTAGAGTGGATTTGTATGTACTACACATATGTTCATGTATTCCGAATCTGCATTAACTGGCTTTGTCTTTGTCTTCATCCTTGTGTTCTAAACTCCACTAAATAAATATCTAAAACGTTGAATCCCTCTCTCATAAATACCATTACCTTCCATGACCTTCAGGTATGTCCATTGTTAATCAGTAATAGCTTCAAATCCAGGGAAAACTCAAAAGCTGACTCACAACAACGGGATGTTACATATGAAGAGGCTCTTTTCGAATTCCTTTTTCTATGAGGTTTTTTCTGTTCTTTGTATCAAGTCCAATCATTTTTATTTCCACTCAAATACTTACTCAAACATGCACACTAGCTACCATTAAATTACTGAAGATTTATCTGATCACAAAATCTAAGGGAATAACATCTGTGCCTTGTTACATTCATACCTTCAATATGCCAGGGGCTTCTCCACTAACTTTGCTATATGAAACTGACAGGATACATGATCCAGTCATGACAAACTTTGCTGTAGTATGACAGACATGGAGATCATCTTATTTTGAATATAGATCTGAACTTGTCAGATGCGAGGCAGTATTTTTATTTGGTTTTGAAGTGGATACACAATTTTTATATAAAAATGCAATAGTAAAAAAGGGGAGTCGGTAAATGAAAGAGAAGTGTACTTAGCATTGTGAAGGGTAATAGACAGATTAATGCTATCCTAACTAACTGTTTCTAACACATATCAGCCCAAGTCTCAGTCCATTGTTCACCAAAAGCAAAACTATCCCAATCTACTTTAATGGCAGCATTTTCAGCATTTGGGGGAATTGTTAACACTTGTCTGGTATCTTGGAAACCACCTCTGAGCTGATGTGGTAGCCAAAGTATGAGGTCTGAGGGAGATTGAAGTGAGCATAACCAGCCTTCAGAGTCAACAGCACAGAGGTGATTTGGTGGGGATTGTACATATGAGGATCTCTGTTTTAATATTTTGGACTGGAGCATGGAGGAACTGTCTGTGAATGAGGACAATTCCAACCCAGATGATCCTAGAGAAGAGGCCACTGATGAAGTTGGATCAGTATGAGCCTGCAAAGGTTGGTCCATGGGCTGTCCAGTCTGAGAGTCCCATATCCTGACTGTCTTGTCATCTGATCCAGACACTATTTGTCTGTTGTCTGGAGAGTATGCCACTGACCTAACAATGTCAGTATGGCCCTGCAGAGGCTGGCCAACAGGCTGTCCAGTCTGAGAGTCCCATATCCTGACTGTGCTGTCATCTGATCCAGACACTATGTGTCTGCTGTCTGGAGAGTATGCCACTGACCAAACTGAGTCAGTTTGGCCATGCAGAGGCTGACCCACAGGCTGTCCAGTCTGAGAGTCCCATATCCTGACTGTCTTGTCTCCTGATCCAGACACTATGTATCTGTTGTCTGGAGAGTATGCCACTGACCCAACCCAGGCAGTATGGCTCTGCAGAGGATGGCCCTGAAGAGGCTGGCCCACAGGCGGGTCAGTCTGAGAGTCCCAGACTGTGATGTCATCTGATCCAGACACTATGTATCTACTGTCTGGGGAGTATACCACTGACTTAACCCCACCAGCCTGAGTATGACCCTGCAAAGGCTGGCACACAGGCTGTCCAGTCTGAGGGTCCCATATCCTGACTGTCTTGTCTTCTGATCCAGACACTATGTGGCTATTGTCTGGAGAGTATGCCACTGACCAAACCCAGTCAGTATGGCCCTGCAGAGGCTGGCCCACAGGCTGTCCAGTCTGAGAGTCCCATATCCTGACTGTCTATCATCTGATCCAGACACTATGTGTCTGCTGTCTGGAGAGTACGCCACTGAGTTCACATTACGAGTATGGCCTTGTAAAGGCTGGCCCACAGACTGTCCAGTCTGAGAGTCCCATATCCTGACTGTCTTGTCATCTGATCCAGACACTATGTGTCTGTTGTCTGGAGAGTATACCACTGAGTTCACCCTACCAGTATGGACCTGTGAAGACTGGCCTGCAGGCTGTCCAGTCTGAGACTCCCATATCCTGACTGTCTTGTCAGAAGATCCAGACACTATGTGTCTGCTGTCTGGGGAGTATGCCACTGAGTAAACAGTGTCAGTATGACCATGCAGAGGCTGGCCCACAGGCTGTCCAGTCTGAGAGTCCCATATCCTGACGGTCTTGTCTTCTGATCCAGACACTATGTGTCTGCTGTCTGGAGAGTATGCCACTGACCAAACCCTGTCAGTATGGCCCTGCAGAGGCTGACCCACAGGCTGTCCAGTATGAGAATCCCATATCCTGACTGTGTTGTCATCTGCTCCAGACACTATGTATCTGCTGTCTGGAGAGTATGCCACTGAGTTTACACCACCAGTATGGGCCTGTAGGGGTTGGCCCATAGGTTCTCCATTCTGAGAGTCCCATACCCTGACTGTGTTGTCTCTTGATCCAGACACTACATGTCTGCTTTCTGGAGGGTATGCCACTGGCCTAACCCAGTCAGCATGACCTTGAACAGACTGGCCCACAGGCTGTCCACTCTGAGCTTCCCACATTCTGACTGTGTTATCATCTGATCCAGACACTATATATCTGCTGTCTGGAGAGTATGCCACTGACCTAACCCAGTCAGTATGGCCTTGCAGAGGCTGGCCCACTGGCTCTCCAGTCTGAGAGTCCCATATCCTGACTGTCTTGTCACTGGATCCAGACACAATGTGTCTGTTGTCTGGAGAGTATGTCACTGACAAAACACTGCTAGTATGCCCCTGTAAAGGCTGGCCCACAGGCTGTCCAGTCTGAGAGTCCCATACCCTGATTGTGTTGTCATCTGATCCAGAAAGTATGTGTCTGCTGTCTGGAGAGTATGCCACTGAGTGCACTCTACCACTATGGCCCTGCAGAGGCTGGCCCACAGGCTGTCCACTCTGAGAGTCCCATATCCTGACCATGTGGTCAGACAATCCAGCCACTATATATCTTTCATTCGGGGAATATGCAACACAGCGTATTCTGTCTGAGCAGTGCATTATTTTGATTGCCCCTAACCAATTTTTCAGCTGCCCTTGTTTCTCTATTTTGACAACATTTTTCAAATGTTCTTTTAGTATTTGGAACCCATCTACTTGTTGCAAAGTTGATGCAATGGCTAGAGCTGACACATATAGATGTGGAGTGCTTCGGTTTATTGCTGGAAAATACCAATCTATAACACCTTGCATTTCCTTTAGAACCTGCTTAAGATCTTTCAACTAATTAAAAAAAACACATTAAGTCTCTTTCCATATATTTTGTCATAAAATACCTACATCATGTAGTTCTGCCCATTTTTTAGCATTTTCAAATGATTCATTATATTTATGTAACCTCCCCATCAAACTTAGACATTCTATCCAATATATCAACCACTTTTGTGTCCCAAATTTCATCACCTTTTCTTTCAAGGCACCCATGTCAGAAAAATCCTTTGTCTCTACTATATGGTTGCTCCAATATAAACAACTATACTGTAACTGAGGTGAGATAAACTTCTCAACCCTTTGATCAATTGGGCAATCAACAACATCTGAATTTTGCAAACATGATGTCTGCAATTTACAGATGTTGAATTTAAGCTCAGATGTCAACACTTCTATGCACATTTTTGACACTATCATATGTGCATCTTTTTGGTTTATGGACCACCTTTGAAACTGATTTTTGCTATCCCCCAACATGAGAAATTCTCTGAAGGATAAATGACTGTGAATCTTTCCGTCTTGATCATATATTATCACTGCCTTAAGATACTGCAAAACCTTTTCAGTGATGACAAAGGATATGTTCTCAACCTTCAAAAGATGTGCCAATGTTTGCTGAGACATAGGTTCTATAGCAGCTACAAGGACACTCATCACTGTTTTGAACAATTCACAGTTATCCTCAGCAGAAAAGGCTTCTTTAAGGACCATATTATACAATTCATAAAGCCCTTGATAGGGGTTTCCTATTTCTCCTTTTGTTTCTCCAGTCCCTAGAACAACATTCATTCTACCTTTCATGTCCATTCCTTCTCTTATAAAGTTTAAAGCTGTAACAATCCATATAAAAAGTCCATCAGCCTTTTTCACCAGCTTGCTTATTTCCTCAGATGTAAATTCAAATTCTGATTTGATCAGCAACTCAATGTCTAATCTAGTGTCATAGTCTCTTGTAATATCAAAACTGGCAACAGATGAAGACTTTAAAGCCTTTTGAATTTCAGGATATGGCCTACTAGTAATGACTAGTCTCAGCATTGATACTTCATTGCAAAGGTCCACCAAGCCTTTTAGCAATTTTCCTTGCTCAGGCTTTGTCCCCCATTCATCAAGGCCATCAATAATTATCATGACAGGTTGGTTCAGGTTCATCAACTCCTTTTTGAAATTGGCTGGGTTTAAGAATGTGTTGAGCTGATCTGCTACTGGCAATGTTGCAGCATTTAGGGATGGATCTCCATTAAAAATATCCAGCAGACTATTCCCATAGCTTGGACATATTCTTGCCAACTGATAACAGATTGTTGGCACCAACAAGAACAATTTGCTAGTCTCTTCACCCTTGACACAATGGAATGTCAATGCAAGGGAAACACTGCCCTTCAAATGTTCTCTGACTCTAGAAGCCAGAGAAACTGCCAATGCACTTTTACCAGTCCCTGCAATCCCAAAAATCCAAGCAATTTTGCTTCCCCCACTAATGGTCCATCTTTCCAGGTCTTGAAGTAGCTGTTCCCTAGTTCCTTCCATGCATTTGTATGTTTTTTGTGCGGGATTCATGATGGGTCCGAGCCTGTTCTTGAGGGTGTCATCTAGTGCTGAAATGGTTAGTAATATATCACCCCACTTTAAAAATACTTACTGTAGTAATGATTGACATTCAAGTCTCTCCCAGCATTGTTTATGGTTGCATGGCTAAAGTTGTTGTTTGATGCATACTCAAAAAAATGTGACTGCTGGCCTATAAAATTTCATTAACAGTGAAGAAAATAATCATGTTCTCTCCACATACCTAGCAGATTCTGATCCTGACTTCTAGTGTTCTCAAAGCTGGTAACAACACCCAAATTTTCAGACAGAGCATTCATCGTGCTTTCGGGATCAGCACTGTTATTGTCTATTAAGATTTGATTAGCAAGTTAGAAAATAATAATACTCCACCACCTACCTGGAAGATCCCAGTGCCCCTCAGGCTGACTTTCGGTCAAAGTGTTCCCAAATCCAGTAACAGCATCTGAATTGTTTTCCGTTGGATTGATCATTCTTGTTCCATGAGTGACACCGTCTTCAATTCCAGAAAACGCTTGCCCCCAGGTCCTTTTGTTGTGATTCATGACAGGTGTCGAAGATTCAGAAGACCAAATCGTAAAGTTATCCAACTGCACGTGAGGATTAGATAAATTCTGTTGGCACAGTTGGGAAACCTTAATTCTCTACTTTTAAACCTTAAATACCTGCCTCGTGGTGTGACCGTTTATTGAGATGAAAAGGAGGCTATGACGAGGCCGTAAGCCGGGCGCGCCGAAGATAGATTAAAGTTTAAGACAATGTGACTTACCATGTGGGGTACCAGCGCAAGTGGAATTTAAAGGACTCTAAAGTCGGCCTCGTAACTCAGCATAAATATTGGCTGCGCTGATGTTTTTTTGTTCTAAGATTGCTTGCACCGCGACTTGCCATTACAATGATCGACCTCTGGTCAAAATTGTCCGACTACAGCATACAACCTCCCACTTCGCAACAACACCGGCTAATTGATACAACGGTCCCAACCGACATCAAAATGTCAAATCATTTCATCCACATCTCCGCAAACTATATCTTCCAAACTTATGCGTCAGGCTTTTCCTTATTTCCCTTCATTTCTCTTTGACCTACCCTTTTTTTCCCTACAAAATGAACAGAACTGAGACGATCGGCGCCATGACCACAACCAGAGGAGCGTTACTGCTATCTCTCACAATCGCAAACACCGGTTGTTTCTTGGACGCTATCATGTAATTGATGCTCCACGATGCTTTCTTTGATTTCGAAAGAAAAAAAGAGAAAGAAAAGAGTGTGGGGGGAAGGGTTTATTTGTCAGTATCCGAGTCTTCGAAAAGCATCCAAAGTAATGAAAAAAAGAAAGAAAGCAAGCAAGAAAAGAATACACAAGACTCACCTCAAAATTATTCGGATCCTTTAATCGATTGGCACACGTACCGGGACATCCAGAAGTTGCATACGAGTTGCCTACCCACTCTTCGCAGCAGGTTATGTCTTTGAAAAAAAGGAAGAAAACAAACATAACGGATACGGTTTTTTTTTGTAGTTTTTTTTTGTAGTTAGTTCTTTCTCATTACCGTAGAAAAAATGAAGAACACAGAAACATCGACGGGGAAAAAAGGGGAATTGCTGAAAATCTTTGGGAAGGGGGGGTAGAAGAAAAAACTCACCCAAAGACGATCAAATAATTCACGAAATTTCTTATCAGACTACCAACCTCCAAGGTTCGAGAGCGGCTTACTGGTGAACCCCATTTTGTAAGGGTTGGGAGTATCGTTGGACGATATCCGCTGGAACGGCAGCACGGAAGAAGGACCCTCTTTACATGTGAAAAGGGAGGAGGGAAGAGAGAGGAGGGGAGGGGGAGGGGAAGTGGAGGGTTGAGGGTTGAGGGTTGAGGGTTCCAATTCGCCGGAAACAGGGATAATCAATACGAAATTAAAGGAAGAACAAAAAAAGACTCACGAACCCGTTCTCGTCCCACTTCATCGCGAACACGCTTCCGCCTTGTAGGTTGAAGTCTTCTCCGTATGAAGCCCTACTCGATTCTTGAATGCCCCAACTGGTATTGGGAGGGATCGTGCCATCACAGAGTCGGTATTATTTTGACGACCGTCGCTTTCCTGATATCACTGAAAAAGTAGGATGGTTGAGCCCGGTGAGCGAACTAGAAAAAACTTTGGAAGGATACGTTTATACTTACGACTACGGCACCGGTAAAATTAGATTCTGCAGTCAAGAAACATCCAGGACCCTGTATGTATGCCATGCAACTCGGTTATGTTCATTGTCATGAACTCCCTTCGAGAATATCGATTTTGCTGTCTACCATTAAGCGTTAGTCGCTTTTGAAAAAAGCAAGAGAGAGAGGAAAGGGGAGAAACTCACAAAAGGCCATTGACCTCCACCAACGGTTCACCCAGCTGGCCAGATTGCACATCTCCAAGGTGCACAGTTGATGTCGAGAATGTAGAGTGTCCCGTGTTGTATTGCGATATACTTGATATCCGTACGCTAGCGGAGAAATCAAAACAAAAGTGATAGGTTAGATTATTAGAACGGAACAGAACTCCCGAGTCTCCACTCGAGAAAGGGATACTCGGAGAAGGTAATGGAAATTGAAGATAGGAACGGGAACGGGAACGGGGAAGAAGTATGAGCTAGGAATAGAACTCCGAGTTACGCAGAACAGCAGTGACCAATAGCCAACAGCCAACAACGGGAGAAACTAAAAAGCAACGTACCTATTCCTGAATTCCCCGTCGGCCAACAAAGTTGTGTCGTTGCCCTTCATGAACACCGATTCGTCTTGGACGTACGTGAGGCTGTTGTCTAGGGCGAATGATTTGTTGACGTAAATGCGGATACCACCAAAAAGAGGATTGAGTTCGAAGTTTGAGTGTATTTTGGGAGGAAAGGATTGAAGGGAGAGGATAAGGCCTGGGCTCATTTTACTGACCCATTGGACGAACCAAGAAACGTTAGTCAAAGTCAAGTGGGGAAGAAAAAAGGACGCATCGTGTAGGATCTATGTCTGCGAATCAATTGAACCGGCTATATTTGACTGGAAGCCAATATTTCCCCCCAAACGACCAGAGAACCAACAAACAAGGAAAGGAAGAAACGCACTCGAGGAAGGTATCCTCCGAGTATTCATCCTCTGGTAGCCAAAAAAAGAACGAGCCGCTTGGATTCTGGTCGTGCGCAGGGTCGTCTCTCGTTTTGAATTGTGGAGAAGGGGAGGAAGAAGAGAACAAGTCACCAAATGAAGGGTAATCGATGGACGCTGCGACCACATGGCGCGTTTGCAAGAGGAGCAGGGCAAGAATGGAGAACAGTGGGAGGTCGTGGAAGTGCGTAAACATGAGTTTTATGCGGTCGTTATGTAACAAGAAAGGTCGTTCAAATGCGGTAGCAGTAGAAGTGGTGGTGATGACGGCGGTATGACTTGAAAAAATCCTCAGTCGAAGTTCATAGTAAGAATCTCGGAGTCGGAAAGAGAAAAGCAAAAAAAGGAAAGGAGGAGCCGGAAACGGAATGGATATGGGAAACGTGGCCCACTCACAGTCTAGACGTTGACAATTCGAAAGGGTCGTACGCTTTTGGGGTTAGAGTTCTCGAGGCCTCGGTGCGGATCATTTCTGGATTACTCTCCGATTGCGTCACGACGCTGCCATTACGTCATTTTTAGCGCGAAAAAGGTCGTTTTATCCTTTTAAAGAAGGCTGTGGTTCGTCCGAGTCAACGTTCGACATTGGATACATTGCACGGTCATAACGCTATGTGATTTGCCAATCCCATTGACCCCTGCTTAGTTTGGGGTACTGAGCTTTGACAATCTGGAAGAATTCACTGACATGGAGAGGAGCGAAGAGCTCTGGACAAGCCGTAGAGCTCTAGAGTTCCGGGTTGAAGGAACGGTCAAGAGAACAATCCGACACATTCCACGTGGCCAACGCACCTGTGTTTTGCAAGATTATCCATCGACAGCGTCATGCACAAATGTACCTTAATGATTGCTCGCCTTCCAAAGTCCAGATACTGCTCCGGAAGTCCCGCAAAATATTACGGACCATAGGAGTAAGGTATCGAGTAATTATAAATGCTGGTAACATCGTTGATTTTTCTCGAAGTATCACTGGGTGCAAATTTGTGTAATTCCTTGGAATTACAGAAACATTACAGTGGAATTATGCTAGGAATTACTGTAAAATTTGGAATTACAGTGGAAATACAATAATTTCATTGTAATTCCCAAGATAAATCCTCTGTAATTCTTCTGTAATTCCTTGGAATTACACAAAATTGTTCCCAGTGTATGGTGCTACAGAAATATTGATTTTTTTTTGAGAGGAATCAATCACAAACATAATTCTCACCTTGGATATGTTGTCTCGGTCTCAGTTTCGAACTAACTACGAGTTTTGCGCTTACTTAAATTACTAACGAGACCTGAAATAAAAAAACAACAAATTTTATATCGGCTTGTGAGTCTCAATAAAAAGAAGAGGTAAGTATTAACAATCTCGGGCGGTTTGACAAACAACAAAAGCGATCTCCCTTTTTTTTTGCTTCTCGCCGATCTCGTCAGAATCTGTCTCTGCAAACAAACTTTGAGACAAAAAAAAATACAAACTGTGCTTGAGTTCCTAACACGAGCCCACCATCTCCACACAAAACAAGAAGAAAAAAGAAAAGAGAGGTTTATTTTTCAATTAACGGGTCCGAGTCCCAGGTCCAGATCCATCTATCTGTTTCCCTAAATATCAGTTGAACCCCTCGAATTTTACCTTATTTCCCGCTAATCTGTCAGTTCTGGATCCTGTCTCTTACTCAAAGCAGCGGATATGTATATATATTGGACACAATTCTTTTCGGTTTGAGTCCTCTTAAGGTTAAGTAAACTGCTCACTTCATTCCTGATAGATATGACTCCTGGAGCCCGAGAGGTAGAGAAAATTAACGCGCGAGTAGGAAGGAGGTTGTAAGTACCTACATGCAGAGTAGATTCATACGTACTACATATGTGTTTATGTGTTCTAAATTACGAGGCCCGTAAGGGACTCGTCCTTACTAAACTTGACCACAGAGGTTCCCACGTACTTACTCCATTTAGAAATCAATAAACTACTGGGCCTCGTACTTGCCACGCGAAGCGATGGCCCACATCTCTTCATCTGCACTGGCTTTGTCTTCATCTTTGTGGTCTACATTCCACTAGACAAATATCTAAAAACTTGAATCCTTTTCTTACATGTGGCATTACCTTCTATGACCTTCAGGTGTGTCCACTGTTAATCAGTAATAGCTCAATATCCAGGGAAACCTCAAAATTCAACTCACAACAACAGGATGTTACACATGAAGAGGTTCTTTTCTAATGCCTTTTTCTACGAAGTGTTTTCTTTCCTTGTTATCAAGTCCTATCATTTTTAATTCCACTCAAATACTTACTTAAATGTCCACATTAGCTATGATCAAATTACTGAAGATTTGTCTGAATATGATCATAGATTCTAAGGGAATAATATCTGTGCCTTTTTACACTCATATCTTTAATATGCCAAGTGCCTTTGATATATAAAACCGACAGGATGCATGGTCCAGTCCTGATGAACCTTGCTGTATGACAGAGATGGAAATCATCTTATTTTCAATGTAGATCTAAATTTGTCAGATGCAAGTCAATACTTTTAGTTGGTTTGAAGCGGAAACACAATCTTTATATAAGATGTAGTCTCGAGTATCCAGACTGACGACGTATACTTGACACTCATTGTGTGTATATATGTAGTCTGGTGCCAAACAATAGACGCGGGCACTGCTACAAGATTCTGACATAATATAAGGATATTCCCATGGCCTGTTTCCTTACTTCTCCATTGTTCCTGCTGATCCAAAGCCCTTTCACCAGTCATCCTTGAGCTAATCTCTTTCGGAAATCTTGACAAATGGCCGAATACAAAACTAGGAACAAGAAATCACGCAAAAAGTTGCTATCTCTATTGTTTCCATCTTACCCAAGGGCCTGACGGATCGGTGACCATGGACCTGATGTAGGGAGGGGGGGGTCTCAGTGGGGTCAGAAAAAAATTTTGTGACTTCACTAAGAAGTAGCTTCAAATTGGGCGGAGATTATGGATACTTGTAAAAAATGTTTGATATCATGCATATTCAATCTTTTGCACCAATACACTGATAGTCTCATAGAGATTGCATGTCATATTACTTGTATTAAAACCAAGAAGGACTTCACAGTGTCAGAAACTGTTCTCTAAAGTAATTTCAAAAAATTAAATGATGGACAAGGGTCTCCAAAAATGTGCATGACAACTGATTTGTACATCTTATCTTAATCTAATCTTCACACATGTGATCTTGGATAATCCATATAAGGCAGGAAGGGGGGGAGGGGGTCATGGTGGTCTTGAAAAAAAATTATGTGACCCCGGGTACTTCTTCGCCGATCCGCCAGACCCTTGATCTTACCTACACCAAATATTTACTCAACACAAGTACTTACTAGTACTTATCTCATATTCAGACCCCTCCAAGTACTACTGCCAAATTCAAATACAACTTATAGTGAGTGTTGTAGGTCATTCACAGCAGATTTTGAAGTAACAGTGCAGAAAAGCTTAGAACTAGCCCTGGGATCGTGTTGAATATCCTTAGATTATGTCATCATTTTGCAGCAGTGCCCGCATCAATTCAAAACCACAAGACTATATAAAATGCAATAGTAAAAAAGGGAAGTAATTGAATGAAAGGCTAGGGTGCTCAGCATTGTGAAGGGCAATAGACATATCATACTATCCTAACTAATTGCTTCTAACACATATCAGTCCAGACTCCAAGCCTCAGTCCATCTTTGACCAAAAGCAAAATGACTCCAATCTACTTTGATGGCAGCATTTTCAGCATCCGGAGGAATTGTTAACACTTGTCTAGCATTCTGAAAAGGATCTCTGAGTGGATGTGGTAACCAAAGTATGAGGTCTGAGGGGGATTGAGATGAGTATAACCAGCCCTCAGAGTCAATACCGCACAAGTGGTTTGGCAGAGAATGTACATATGAGAAATCTTGTTGGGATAGGTCAGACTGAGGAATGGGAGGACTGTCTACAGATGAGGACAATTCTAAACCAAGTGATCCTAGAGAGGAGGCCACTGATAGAGCTGAGTCAGTATTGCCCTGAAGAGGCTGGCCCACAGACTGTCCAGTCTGAGAGTCCCATATCCTGATTGTCTTGTCAGAGGATCCAGACACTATGTGTCTGCTATCAGGAGAGTATGCCACTGACCAAACCATGGAAGTATGGCCCTGCAGAGGCTGGCCCACAGGTTTTCCAGTCTGAGTGTCCCATATTCTGAGTGTCTTGTCAAAGGATCCAGACACTATGTGTCCACTTTCTGGAGAGTATGCTACTGAACGAACACTGCCAGTATGACCCTGCAGAAGCTGGCCCACAGGGAGTCCAGTCTGAGAGTCCCATATCCTGACTGTGTTGACATCTGATCCAGAAACTATGTGTCTGCTGTCTGGAGAGTATGCCACTGACCAAACCCTGGCAATATGGCCTTGCAGAGGCTGGCCCACAGGCTGTCCAGTTTGAGAGTCCCATATCCTGACTGTCTTGTCATCTGATCCAGAAACTATGTGTCTGCTGTCTGGAGAGTATGCCACTGACCAAACCCTGGCAATATGGCCTTGCAGAGGCTGGCCCACAGGCTGTCCAGTTTGAGAGTCCCATATCCTGACTGTCTTGTCATCTGATCCAGAAACTATGTGTCTTCTGTCTGGGGAGTATGCCACTGAGCAAACCCTGTCAGTATGGCCCTGCAGGGGCTGGCCCACAGGCTGTCCAGTCTGAGAGTCCCATATCCTGACTGTCTTGTCATCTGATCCAGACATTATGTGTCTGCTGTCTGGAGAGTATGCCACTGAGTTCACACCACCAGTATGGCCTTGTAAAGGATGGCCTACAGACTGTCCAGTCTGAGAGTCCCATACCCTGACTGTCTTGTCATATGATCCAGACACTATGTGTCTTTGGTCTGGAGAGTATGCCACTGAGTTTACACAATGAGTATGGCCCTGTGAAGGCTGGCCCACAGGCTGTACAGTCTGAGAGTCCCATATCCTGACTGTCTTGTCATCTGATCCAGACACTATGTATCTGCTGTCTGGGGAGTATGTCACTGACCAAACCCTGTGAGTATGGCCCTGCAGAGGCTGGCCCACAGGCTGTCTAGTCTGACAGTCCCATATCCTGACTGTGTTGTCACCTGATCCAGACACTATGTGTCTGCTGTCTGGAGAGTATGCCACTGAATTAACCTGATCAGTATGGCCCCGCAGAGGCTTGCCCACAGGCTGTCCAGTCTGAGAGTCCCATATCCTGACTGTCTTGTCATCTGATCCAGACACTATGTGTCTGCTGTCTGATGAGTATGCCACTGAGTTCACTTCAGCAGTATGGCCCTGCAGAGGCTGGCCCACTGGCTGTCTAGTCTGAGAGTCCCATATCCTGACTGTCTTGTCATCTGATCCAGACACTATGTGTCTGCTGTCTAGGGAGTATGACACTAGCCTAACAATGCCAGTGTGGCCCTGCAGAGGCTGGCCCACAGGATGTCCAGTCTGAGAGTCCCATATCCTGATTGTCTTGTCAAAGGATCCAGACACTATGTGTCCACTTTCTGGAGAGTATGCTACTGAACAAACACTGTCAGTATGACCCTGCAGAGGCTGGCCCCCAGGATGTCCAGTCTGAGAGTCCCATATCCTGACTGTCTTGTCAGAAGATCCAGACACTATGTGTCTGCTATCTGGAGAGTATGCTACTGACCAAACTGTGCCAGTATGACCCTGCAGAGGCTGGCCCACAGGCTGTTCAGTCTGAGAGTCCCATATTGTGACTGTGTTATCTTCTGATCCAGCCACTATATATCTGCCATCTGGGGAATATGCAACACATAATATTTTGCTTGAGCAGTTCACGATTTTTACTGCCCCTAACCAATTTCTCAGTTGCCCTTGTTTATCTATCTTGATCACATTTTTCAAATGTTCTTTCAGTATTTGGAACCCATCTACTTGTTGCAAACTTGATGCAATGGCTAGAGCTGACACATATAGGTGTGGAGTGCTTTTGTTTATTGCTGGAAAATACCAGTCTATAACACTTTGCATTTCATTTAGAACCTTTTTCAGATCTTCCAACTAATTAAAGAAAAAATTAAATCTTTGTCCATATATTTACCATAAAACACTTACATCATGTAGTTCTGCCCATCTTTTAGCATTTTCAAATGATTCATTATATTTATGCAGCTTCCCCATCAAACTTAGACATTCTATCCAATATATCAACCACTTTTGTGTCCCAAATTTCATCACCTTTTCTTTCAAGTCACTCATGTCTGAAAGATCCTTTGCCTCCACCATATGATTGCTCCAATATAAACAACTATACTGTAACTGAGTTGAGATGAACTTCTCAACCCTCTGGTCAATTGGGCAATCAACAACTCCTGAGTTTCTCACACATGATGTCTCCAATTTACAGATATTGAATTTAAGCTCAGATGCCAATACCTTCATACATATTTTTGAGACTGTCAGGTGGCCATCTTTTACATTTATAAACCACCTTCTAAACTGATTTTCCTTATGCTCCAAAATCAGAAACTCTCTGAAGGATAAATGATTGTGAAATCTTCCACCATGTTTATATATCACTGCTTCAAGGTTTTGCAAAACCCCTTCAGATTCGGAAGACCAAATTGTAAAGTTATCCAACTGCACGTGAGGATTTGATAAATTGTGTTGACACAGTTGGGAAACCTTAATTCTCACTTTTAAACCTTAAATACTCTGCCTCGTGGTGTGACCATTTCAATTGAGATGAAAAGGAGGCTATTACGAGGCTGTAAGCCGGGCGCGCCGAAGATAGATTAAAGTTTATCGATCGGCCTCGTAACTCAGCATAAACATTGGCTGCTCTGATGTTTTTTGTTCTAAGCTTGCTGGCACTTGTCATTATAATGATTGACCTCTGGTCAAAATTGTTCGACTACAGTATGCATACAACCACTCGCTCCGCAATAACACAAGTTAATTGATACAATGGTCCCAACTGACGTCAAATGTCAAATTCAATCGACATCTCCGCAAACTACATCCTCCAAGCTTACGCACCAGGCTTCCCTTCCTTTCTCTTTGACCTACCCTTTTGCACCTACAAAATGAACAGAACCGAGACGATCGACACCACGACCAGAGGAGCGTTCCTGCTATCTGTCACAATCGCGAACACCGGTTGTTTCCTGTACACCTTCATGTAATTGATGCCACACGATGCGTTCTTTGATTTTCGAAGGAAGAAAAAAAAAGGGTACCGAAGGGAGGGGCGGTCATAATTGATTTTATTAGTATCCAAGTATTCAAAAAGTATCCTAATGAAAAAAGAAAGAAAACCACGCGAGACTCACCTCAAAGTTACTACGGATCCTTTAATCGATCGGCGCATGTACCGGAACTACCAGAGCTTGCGTAAAAATTGTCTGCCCAGTCTCCGCAGAAGGTTATGTCTTTGAAAAAAGGAAAAAAAATGAAAAGAAAACAAACGTAATGAATACGGTTTTTTTTTTTGTGGTTAGCTTTCTCATTACCATAGAAAAAGGGAGTTTGCTGAAAGTCTTTGGGAGGGAAGGTAGAAAAAAAAACTCACCAAAGACGATCGAATGATTCACAAAAATTTTTTATCGGATCACCAACCTCCAAGGTTCGAGAGCGGCTACTGGTGAACCCCGTTGTATAAGGG
This sequence comes from Dendrothele bispora CBS 962.96, assembly GCA_004369135.1. NCBI lineage: Eukaryota > Fungi > Basidiomycota > Agaricomycetes > Agaricales > Dendrothele > Dendrothele bispora. The sequence continues at coordinate 92,509 of ML179387.1, forward strand.
TTGGGAGTACCACAGACGATATCCACTGGAACGGCAGCACGGAAGAAGGACCCCATTTACATGTGAAAAAGGAGGAGGGAAGAGAAAGGAGGGGAGGGGAGGGGAAGTGGAGGGTTGAGGGTTGAGGATTCCAATTCGCCGGAAACAAGGATAATTAATACGAAATTGAAGGAAGAACCAAAAAAAAAGACTCACAAACAGCGATCCCGTTCTCGTCCCACTTCATCACGAACACGCCTCCGCCTTGTAGATTGAAGTCTTCTCCGTATGAAGCCCTACTCCATTCTTGAACACTGCAACCAGTATTGGGAGGGATCGTGCCGTCACAGTTGGTATTATTTTGACTGTTACGATGCTGATATCACGAAAAAAGTAAGATCGTTGAGCCCGGTGAGTGAACTAGAAAAAGACTTTGGAAGGATATGTTTATACTTACGACTACGGCATCGGTAAAATTAGATTCTGGAGTCAAGAACATGACCCGCATATATGCCATGCGACTTGGTCATGTTCATTGTCATGAACTCCCTCGAGAATATCAATTTCGCGTGTCTATCATTAAACGTCAATCTCTTTCGAAAAAAAAGCAAGAAGGAGAGGAGATGAGGGAGAAACTCACAAAAGGGCCATTGATCTCCACCAACGGTCCACCAAGCTGGCCGGATTGCACATCCCCAAGGTGCACGGTTGATGTCGAGGATGAAGAGACCCGTGTTGCATTGTGCTATACAAGGGGTGTCAGATCCGTCCGATCTAGACCCAGTCAACTTCACGTGATGAATATGCCGATCCAAGTTTCCGAAGTGAGTACCTTGCCCACAGTGTATTTCTCTCTTACAATGCGCAAAAGAGATGGCATCAACTTCACGACGTGTCTTGACTGCATAGGTTTTTCCCTTTAGCAGTACAACAGAAACATTGGTTCCAAGAAAACTAGAAGAAGTTAGGGGCTGCTGACTATAGACATGCAGCTGGGACAGATCGGTATGTACATTATAAAGACTTTAGGTATAAGTATCTACAGAAAAAGAATTTGAGTCATACCGAGTGCTTATTGTAAGGAGAACACGTCGACGGCGACGCGTTGCGCGACGTGAAGTAGTGGTGGTGGTTTGAGACACGTCACTACGTCAGAGCCTTTGGCATTGGGCCATTGGCCGCATATCGGCATGTCTACTGAATAGACACCCCCCCGTGAGACCGTGTCAGAATCGGTTAAATCTGGAACCTCTTGGTGCTATACTTGATATCCGTACGCTAGCGGGGAAATTAAGAAAAAAGTGATAGGTCAGATTATTGGAACAGAACAGAACTCCCGCGTCTCCACTTGAGAAAGGGAAACTCGGAAAAGGTAATGGAAAACAAAAATCGAAACGGGAACAGGAACGGGGAAGAGGGAATGAGACAGGAATAGAATTCCGAGTTACGCAGAACAGCAATGACCAATAGCCAACAGCCAACAACGGGAGAAACTGAAAAGCGACGTACCTATTCCTGAATTCCCCGTCGGCCAACCAAGTCGTGTCGTCGCCCTTCATGAACACCGATTCGTTTTGGACGTACGCGAGACCGTTGTCTAGGGCGAATAATTTGTTGACGTAACTGCTGATACCCAAAAAAAGGATTGAGTTCGAAGTTTGAGTGATGTGTTTAATTTCTGGAGGAAAGGATTGAAGGGAGAGGATAAGGCTAGGGCTCACTTTACTGTCCCACCGGAAGAACCAAGAAACGTTAGTCAAAGTCAAGTGGGAAGCAAAAAGGACGCACTGAGTAGGATCTACGTCTACCAAAAAGTTGAACCGGCTATAGTTCTAATTGAAGTCAATATTTCACTCCCAACGACCAGAGAACCGACGAACAGAAAAGAGAGGAACACACTCGAAGAAGGTATTCCCCGAGTATTCACCCTGGGATAGCCAAACGAGGAAGGAGCAGTTTGGGTTCTGGTCATACGCAGTGTTGTCTCTTGGTTTGATACGCGGAGAAGAGGAGGAAGAAGAGAACAAGTCGCGAAATGAAGGGAAATCGATGGACGCCGCGATTGTGTGGTGCGTCTGCAAGAAGAACAGAGCGAGGATGTCAAATGGGAGGTCGTGGAAGCGCATAATCATGGGCTTTGCGTAGTCATGCAGGTCATTAGAAGAAAAGTCATTCAAATGTGGTAGTGGTATGTAGTTACGAGGCCCTTTTAGGCCGAGTTAACTTACAACGACGTCCAGACCCGTGGGAAGGGCGTTACGAGGCCCTTTTAGGCCGAGTTAACTTACAACGACGTCCAGACCCGTGGGAAGGGCGCATATGTTCACGGTCACAAGACCGGCACTTTCACCACAACCGAGCCGGTAGCTTGTACCATGCTCGGACAAGTCTGGCGCAGTCCCCGACTTTACTTATCTAATTTGTAAACAAATTAGATAAGACAGAAACAGGGCAATTTATGTCTGGGGGTCGTTCCCTGTTCCCACGGTAAATTAAGTAAGCCTTTCAATTCAATCATTAGTAACGATTCACACGTCCTAAAGCGTACCCAAGCCCTACGACGGATTTCACCCGACCACTTGAAACAGCAACTCACCCCGGCCTATTCAAGGACACAGGGATACACTGCTCAATGAAGCGGGCAAGGCACAGACGAAACAGGCAGCCGAGGCACTTGCAGATGTAGAATTCAGCTTGGTATATTCCAGTGATTTGAAGCGAGCATCGGAAGTATGTACATACGAGACTTCTCAAGTTTTTCTTTTCTAATCCTGGCTGTCAAATGTATATAGACTGCGGAGACAATCATTCGTTATCATGACGGCGTCAAGTTTGTCAAGACTAAGGAGCTTCGGGAAAGAGTGCGTAATGCGCCAGTGTACATATTTATTCGGATTGCAGATGAAGTGAAGTTTTCGGTTTGAATTTTGTGAATTCTCATGGTTGTTCAATTCTCATGGTTGTTCAACTCTCATGGTTGTTCAGCCCGTGTACCGTTGATTATTGTCTGTTTCTTTCGGTCTTCTGGTCTTTTGGGAGTCGGGGACGCCCCGCTTGCGGGGGTTAGGATTCGAAAATGACACAGGAACTGTGCCGGACATCGTGAAATTAGATAATGAATGTTGTTGTGTTTGGACCTAAGGCCATTGGCATGTAGCTCGGCCCCACCTAAGCTCATTGCCTGCGACGTAGTAGCAACAAAATTGTTTTATTTTCGAAACAGCACAATATTGACATTTTGATCAATTTTCAAAATGGAACGGTATAAGAAGAAGAAGCAGGAAAAGACAATTCCAAAAATGGATATCCACAAGCAGAGTAGGTTTATTGTTGTGTTGAGAATTGAGAACCTATGAAGGAACTTTGATGCCAGGATATCATCTAATAGCTGAGTCAATAGGAAAGAAAAGGAAAGGGAGAAAGGGAGAAAGGGGAAAGGGGAAGAAATCAAATGGTAAAGGGAGGGAAATCAAATGGGTGGGGAATGATGGATAGAAAAGGAAGAAAGAGGAAAGGGAGAAAGATCAAATGATTGGGGAATGGTGAATAGAATGTGGAAACAATGTTGCATAGACAAAGTAAAGAGTGGAATAGAACTACAGATCAGAATTAAGTGACATGGAACCTCTGATGTTAGATATAATGTATGATATTTACCCAAGAGTTTGGTCCTAAAAGCTATATGTAGTACCCCCATATGAAATTAAGTAGGCTGTATGCAGAAATCTGTTTATATGTGTGACTAATATGGTAGGTACTTAAAAAAAGAATAGAAGATGGAAAAGGCTGTAGCTGAAGCTTAATCATCTCTGGGTGGAAATGTGAATGAAGATACAGAACTGATTTAGTTCCTAGGCCTGGATTTTTAAGAAAAAGGAAAGGAAAGAAAAAGAGATTCCAATGTGAAGAAAGCTACTCTCCAGAAACAGTCGAGATTTTCAAGGGAAGGATAATGCTTGGATTAGACAAGTATGTAGTGGTTTATAGAAGAAAGGTGTCTTCAAAGGATGAAGTGGAACGGGTTGATAACACAGCCCCACCAGCATTATAGTTACCAGTGGTTGTCCAACAGTACTTTACATCAATTATTTAATTCAATATTACATCTTCTGTATTAAAATATTCCATGGCAGTAGAATGGATATGAGTCAGAAGAAGTTTTTTGAGAAGCCTGACAGAGAAATGATCAGATTTACTCTATAAGCTACATACCTTTGTAGGCCATCACTTTACATTTCGACTTTAGCTCATTGATGCTACTGGTGCCATATATTATGATGATGTTACCTGTGGGACATACATGTCCAATGAACAATTGAATGCAAATATTGTCAATGATCAGGTCTAAACAGCTGACAGTGGAAGGAAAATAATGATTACTGCATTGTATCTCAAAGATTTAAGAGGCAGTTTTGTTAATAATTGTAACTTCTGATGTAGATCAGAACAAGAATGTTTATAAACAATGTAGAAATAAAGCAAATCAAGGCAGACTTGCCATATACACTGGGTTTGACTTAATGGGTTGAAGCTTACTACTTAGAAATTAATGAGATTGAGCTCAACACACATGGTGACACACCTGCCTACCAGTTTTATACAAAGTCAGATTAATCTGACAATACTGTCATTCACCATCTTCTATTAGAAATCAGACCATGTTGGTCTTCCAGTCTCATTGACCATTGCTATGGGCAATGTGATTGCCTTTTCAATCACAAGAATTTATATGATAGATATACTAGTCCAATGAAAATTTACTAAAATCAAGAGAAGGGCCTCGTACCTTGCCATGCACAGCAATGGCACCTTTACCCAGTAGTGTTAGTGTTGACGATGGTGGTATGACTTGAGGGAAGAAAAGTGCTGGTGCGAGTCTCGGAGTCGAGAAGAGAAAGAGCCGAAAATAAATATGGAAACGTGTTGGCCCACTCCGAGTCGTCTTCCTCCCACGTGTGATACTTTGAAAGGGTTGTATGCTTTTTTGGGTTCTCGAGGCTCCGCCGCCGCTCCGGTGTGGATCACGCCTTACCAACGCCACTGCGCTATCATTGCGTCGCTTTTTTAGCTTGAAAAAAGACCTTTTCCCCTTTTAGCAGAGGCTGTGGTTTGTCCGAGTCGACGTTCGACATTGGATACGTCGCATGGTCCTAATACTATGCGATTTGCCAATCCCGTTGACCCCTGGCGAGTTTAGAGTACTGAGCTTTAACAATCTAGAAGAATTCACCAACATGGAGAGGAGCGAGCAAAGAGCTATGGACAAGTCGTAGAGTTCTGAGTTGAAGGAACGGTCAAGGGAAGGGTCTTACGCAATCCACGTGGCCAACGCACCCGTTGCTTAGAGAATTATCCATCGACAGCGCCGTGCACAAACGTACCTTATAAATGACTGGGGGGTATGGCCGCAAGCGGCGAGGGCCGAACCTTTACAGCAAACGGAATAATCGTAGACCGTTTCCAAAAAAACGTATCTAGTAAGCATTACCAAATGTAGTCAATTAGCTCCACACTTGGCCTACCACGGTTCATTGACGCCTGCGCCCTTCCAACTCTATCACTACTCAACTACTTACTTTTGATGTTTACCATGAGCAGAAGACAGTCTGACAACGATGTCCAAGCTTCTCCTGTAGCTTTCCGTACACAAAATAAACCTGGAACTGTTCTCTTTTATAGAGGTGAGCTAGACGGCAGACATTATTAAATACTCACGGTTGTGAAGTAACGTTTGCCGTTGGTGTGCCGTCGGAGTTAACTGACTATATTTGGTATTAGTTACCGGATGCGTTTTTTTGGAAACGGTCTACGATTATTCCGTTTGCTGTAAATTTAGTGGTTTGCAAGAATTATGATGCAATTCAAAGCATTATACAATGCACAAATTAATTGGTATGTTAGTACCTTGGAGTTGGAGGGTCCATCAACATCATTGTCATCATCCAATAAGATCTTATCTCTTGTGCTAGCAAAGAGCTGGGTCCTTCTGAGAAGGTCAAGCTAATGACTATTGGTATAAGTAGTACAAAAAGAATCCGAGGGAAAAGGCACGAACATTTGCACAAAACTTTAATGCAAACAAATAAGTATTCCCGGTATCCCGGCCCAGTGCTCACTTACCTTCTTATGCTTTAAAGCTTATACTTAATTTTGTAGTGAATGTAAATAAAGGATAGGCTCACATGTGAAATTGGAATGACTCAAGTCAAACATCATTTCCAAGAAGATGGAGATGATGGAAAGACATCTCTGAGCTGGTGCATGGTTGAATTTTAGGGCATGGACTCATGGCTGGGACCAATTTGAGATAGGAATTTGCATAGTCACTAGGAAATTGGAATGAATGTACACCATCAGAAAATAGGTAGTTGTGCTTGACCTTGGCCCAGGTAGACAGAGGTGTTGTGAATGATTGTTGCTGGTCTTCCAGGGCCCGGGAGGAGCCCTTGTCCAGTACTGACATGTTGACAATTCTTGAGCAGTCCGTTGAGTTTCTGCTCATCAAGAGAATTATACCCAGGAGTCACTGTTTTTCGGGGGTTAAAACATATTGGGGAAACTTGAATTCAACAAGACTCAAATGGTTTTCACAGCCTGAGCCTGAGGCAAAGTTGACCATATCCCAGGCTACAGCAGGATATGTACTTATAATCAGGAAAATCTTGGGTTTTTGAATAAATTTTTTGTTCTGATAAATTCATCTGTAAGTATTATGCAAGATTTCGGAAGTCTTACTGAAAATACACTAGGAAACAAGTTCCAAAGATTTTCTCAGTTGAACAATAGAAAGAGTCAAACTGGGAGGTAGAAAATATTTGAACAGGGCACATCTGCAATGATAGCCCCACTCAAAGCAATTAAAGTGGGAAAGAAAAAGGGAAATGGATTACAGAACATAAAAAACCATGGGTATTGAGTTGTAAAATGGCCATATTTTCTGTTGTGGATGTGCCCTCATGAGATTTAATGATTAAATTTATTCATATCAGCAATGGTTAAATTGAACAACCTGCTTTTTGAGAAAGAAAAGTTAGAAATTAGACCGCATTCGCAAAGAGAATTCTGAAAACTTCACAAATACAAAACCCATTCAGAAAGCTTAAAAAATGGCCAGATTTCTCTTTACAAATGCGGTCTATTATAGATTTATTGCTAGCAGATTTCATGTTCTTGAAGTCTTTTGGCCAGCCTTGCTTCTTGGGTCTCTGGATCAGAATTGGACTGTCAAAATCGGTGTTCATCATATTTATGACATCCAAACTCCGGGATGGCCGGGGTTTCGTTTCATGCAGCTCATGTGGCCATCACTGGAATGATCTCCTAACAACGGCTACTTATCTGTCTTTCGAAGAATAAAGGTTTCAAGTGAGTAGACCTCATATTCGTCTTTTTATGCACCAACATTATTATTTCACAAAAAGACTATTGTTCAACACACAGAACTTATAACTTGGTTTAACTCAGACACAGACAAAACTATCACGAACTGTTGACACCAGAAGTGAATATAACTAACCTGAACACTATAACACCCGTGAACTCGGAATTTGAACACAAAACAGACTTTTCTGAAACACTTAACGTTATGACACTTGAACACACACACAAAAACACAGCTCAAAACTTGGGTTTCGATATGGTTGGGGTTTTCAAGATGGCCAGTTCATGTTTTGAACTTTGAAGTTGTCTCAATGTGTCACTAAAATAGAGTGATCTTGGTCGAGAACGTGATAGTTTAATGCACGTATATGTATTCAAGGGAACCACAAAACCCCCACAAAACCAAACAAAATATCGTCTCGGAAGTGAGTCAATCGGTCGAATAATGGCGCAAGTGGGACAGAAAGTACAACTGTTTGATATGGGCACCTTCCCCTTACTGCACTTACCTGATTATGGTCTCCGAGGTCTCGGTCAAATAAACCTTCTACTTCTACTTGGCCTCATGCTCCATCTCCGTTAAGACCTGTCAGCTTAGTCCACCTCTGCAAACCTTATGGATCACTTCACCTTCCCAATGCCACACCCCGTATTGAGAACCCTTGGACACTCATTAGACTTTTTACGTTTTGCCGACTAATGAACCAAGGTGTTCTTTTTAGGGTTACGTGGTTCATGTATCCAAGTAGCTCCTGCTACTCAGAATCCTCCCCCCATTACAGTGCTTGTCATCCGGATCCCCGGAAATAAAGGAAAATGTAAGAACGAAAGTAAGAATGTATACTGGTAAAGGAGTCTAAGTGTTGTAATGTAAGGTAAGGTAGTCAAAGGAATTGAGCCCAACTGAAGGATACTACTGTGGAGTGAAACTAGAAGGTAAAGACTATAGACAGTAACGAAGAAGATAAAGACTACAGACAGTGACGAAGAAGGTAAAGACTACGGACAGCAACAAGGAAGGTAAAGACTACAGACAGTAACGGAAACAAGGTAAAGACTAGATACTAGGGTAGTCGGTGTAACGGAAGATCAGATTCTGGTCCAGAGGCTACATCAGACTCTGGAGATTGATGTGTCATATATAAGATAGGACATTTGTGGACCAAGGGGTAGAACTGGAGAGACAGCTAACCCTGGGTCCACGCTATAGTAAACAAGATCGATCTGACATTAGATTGAGAGACAGCTAACCCTGGGTCGGAAGTGAGAAGCACTGTTATAACTATATAGACATCGTTGAGACCCTGAATTTGAAACACGAAAATCTTTGTTTACATACTTAGTTAAAAATTTTCTTGAAGAAGGTCAGTCTTTGAACAGTCCCGGTCAGTCTGACCACGAAAGATCCGGCGACTCTATGACACTGGGTACTTAACTAAGTTTTGAAAAAACCCTTAGGTGTTGGTACCAACGTGGCACTGTAGTAAATTACCTCGTATTTAAAATAAGTAGTCGGATAGTTGAACTGATGGATTATTCTCCTTTAAAACAAGTACCTCAAGACGAGTATTTTCTCCTTGGGACGTCGATGTGTATGTAGT